>JAQGCY010000718.1:0-14670 GCA_034700645.1 Xenylla mediterranea | reverse complement strand
AATATTGCAAAGATTCTTCAATTCATAAACGTCTTTCATGGAATTATGGTCCACAACAATTGGCTGGGAATTCATCAAGCTCTTCTGCAGCTCATCATCGTGTTTCGACCATTGTTGTGGACCCATTAAGAAGTCGTCCTTTTTTCAGGTACAGCCACCAAACATTTCTATTGAGAATTCTTTTCTTTTATTCGTTCACCTTTGTTTGCATTCTTTTCAACCCACGCAATAAGTATACTTGACTTTTTTTCCTGTTTTCTAATGGATGCTTTCTTTCTGTCTGTTTTTCTCATTTTGTGTGCATTTTTTTTTCTTTTGTATGATTATTATTGTAGTAGTGAAAGCATGACAAGTATTCGTAGTTCTTCTGGAGTATCTTCGACCAGTTCCCTTTTACATTCTATTAGTGATCTTGAGGCCTCATCCGCAACTAGTACTCCACAACAAGAATTTCATCCCATTCCTCCAACAAGAAGCGGTGTAAGAATTGATGTGAGTGAGCCTGAAGGAGACTCTGGTGGATTCGGAGTCTATTATGATGAACATGACATGAATAAGGACCGTTACTACAAAAATCCAACCTCATCTTCATTCCCGTCTCAACCTGGCTCATCTGCCCCTGGCACAACTCAATTGAATGAACCAACTCCTGGCACTTCTACCCAACAACCAAAGGATAACCACGACCATCTTCGTCTCAATAAGGAATTCGTTCTCAAGGACTCATCAAAAGAAACCTCGTAAGAACCACTGTCTCGGTTTCTAAAACCATGAGAAGATAACAAAGCAACCACAAATCCACCTAATTCTTTCCTTTTGTTTTCTAGGGATGTATGACTGGAAGAGCTAGTGCCAGCCCTGGCATCTCCTAGAACCAAAGTTAAAGCATGGTTGAAAACAAAGTTCCAAAGTTTTAAATTCTAGCATTCTGAAACTATGTAGCAGTATCTGAATTTTATACATAATTTTGGCCCAAGGCAAAAAAGGGTAAAATTAGTTCAAAAACTTCCACGTAAACTCGGCCTCCTTTAATTGAATTCTTTGTTTTTGGAAAAGTACAAAGAAAAAGTAAATTGTTACTCTAAATGTTAGTTTCACTTTTGTAATAGTAAATTTGATAAAATAGCGTACCTTGAATTTAAAATGTTCGTTCAATGAACGGCCTGACAAAATACTAAAACATAGCGAGATTAGTTACGGAAAATTCTAGAAGGATCATCGTGATATTTGTAACTTGAAGATTCCAATATTAGAATTAGACTTAAATTATTATTTTTATCGTAAGCAACTCGGTAACTAAACACAAGAAAAGTTATATTAAATAAAAACATTAGACATTTTGACGAGACTGAGATCTTAAAGCATTGGAATGTCTTTAGCCCTACGTACCAAATGCAAGAAGCAAGATAATTGTTAAGATTGTAATAAATATAACTGAAACCACGCATACACATTTCCTATTACGTTTTTGATAACTTGCAGCTTTTTGCAAGTGTTTGACTCCTTCTTCAACCTTGACATAAGTATTTTCAACATTATAGTCTATTCTATCAACTAGGCCTCCTATAAAGATTAAAAATAGAACTATTGAAAATTACTGAGTTGAGGGATTACATTTAAAAATTTTACCTTGCTCTGTAACCATTGTAGCTAATTCACGAAAAATAGAATTAAGGTCCAGGATTGATTTTACAATTTCTTGCACTTCATGTTCACGTTCCGCTAAAACAAGATTGTCTTCTTCAAGGGCAAGTAATTGTTGTTGTGTCCATTCCTGGGTTCTGGAGCTCTTAAATACAATACAAACGCTTATAAATATATTCAGTCACATGACAAAATTTCTGCAAAACTTACATCTGATTCTAAAAATATTTCATCATAATTATAAGGTGATGGATTTGTTTCTTGTGGGATATCGAAATATTGGGATGACATTTTCTCACGATCAGTGATCTCTAAATTCAAAATGAGACAATTGTATTTTATGATTACAGGGAAATACTCTAGACTATTGATTAGACTGACACTTACTTCGGAGATAAGTTCCTTGACTAGAACGAAAGTGTTGTGATTGCTCTTGTAACGCTGATATTACAGATTTGATTACCTAAATTAAAACGTATTGAATTATAATTTCTTGTAGCTTTTTTTTGTTTTCCGATGAAAGATGCTTACATTGTCTTGAAGCCGTTTTTCATTGTACGTCGAACGATACCCTTTGTCTTTCATTTGATAAACTAATCGGTGACATGTGGAAAATAACTAGGAGAATAAAGCGATGTTAGGTAGCCAATTACATGAATTAATTATATTTATAAAATTACCCTTGTGATTTCGTGTGTAATTTCTTCAATTTCTCGTTCTGTACTTGTGTCATCATCAAACGTTGGTCTTTGTACATGTTTTTTTTGTAACTTGTCCAATTCCTTCATTCGTTCTGAGATGAGGGAGGAATTATGTCGAATATCCAATAGTTCATCAATCCACGGTGGTGGGGCAAGATTTCTTATCCGGTTAGCACCACCACTCCCACCATCTACCCCATCATCATCTCCAAGTTCACCCAATTCCACATCTTGTTGAAGAATGAGGGGTTTCTTACGAATTAGAGCTACTCTGTCCGAATTGGAATCTGATATCTAGATAGAATCAAAAGAAGAAAATTAATTTAAATTGGCTCTGACCCACACCCAACCACCAGAAACTAACTACGAGTAGAACTCTTAACTATGACTTACTTGATCATTGTAAACTTGTTTGGCTTGGAGGGAATTGTTTCTCATGAGTATAAAGATGTCAGTGAGGGATCGGGACACCATGTTTGGAACTGTTTTTGGCCAACAGTTGACAGTGAGCTAAACTCGTAGTATCTAAACAGAAATATGGAATGTACCAGTAAACAGGCAGTCAGCAGGATTCCTACGGGACACCTGAAGCTGAGGTAGACATGGACACGGACATTGGGACTTGGTCGCCCAATTACAGTCAGAGTTAGTCACAATTTACACCGAATAAAACAACAGCTGGTTGTTTGGTGTTATGAAAAAGTCAAAACATTACGCAAGAAGCCTTGGCTCCTCCTCCTCTTAACTTGTCAGATTTTGTGCACCAAAGCCAGCTGGAGCTGGACAATGGACATGGACAATTGATAGCGTGCATGAGTTTTCCGGTATTGATTTTCAATATTCCAGAGTGCTCATTAATTATTTAAATAAGCCAAAGTCACAATCAGACGTGACAGGATAGAGGTAAGGACCAAAAGCACTAATTAACACAGTATCAACTGCTTGCTAACGTTAACAACCTTAAATTCCGCTGATCCAAATAGTTAAGACAAGAGCAATTTGTAATCAATCAGCAAAAATGATCCTTCCAATGCTTATGTTACATTTAGTTCCTCTATTGTTCTTTTAGCTCCATTTGGCCTCATTCGATTGTTGGTTGTTTATTTCGCTCACACTGAAATTCTGACGACTTAACACTTCGAAATAACTTTTTCTTCATGTTGAGTTCAATGTAATGCAGAAGTAACGAATTGTCTCTAAAATGGCCCTTATGGAAGGGATTTCCTGTTTCCTATTTGGAATTCTTCTCCGATGGATAGTGGCGTCTTATCCTTACTCTGGTCAGGGGAAACCTCCAATGTTCGGTGACTATGAAGCCCAACGACATTGGATGGAAATTACAGTTAATCTACCTAGAGAGTGAGTCGTTTGTTTCTATCCACCGCACCCTAGTCTGTCAATTCGAATGCAATTAGTTTTGTTCATTTTGCAGGGAGTGGTATGTTGACACAAAACGAAATGACCTCCAGTACTGGGGCCTGGATTATCCACCGCTAACTGCGTTTCATAGTTATGTTCTTGGAACGTTTTTTGCTGTCTTTGATCCTGAGTCTGTTGAATACTATGCATCGCGAGGCTATGAAAATCCTATCCATAAATTTTGGATGAGAGCTAGCGTCTTTTGTAGTGACTTATTAATACCTGGGTTCGGCTTATTTTTCTACTTCTTTCACCGGTGTAGAAGGGAGAAATTTCCTTACTGGAGATTGGGTAGGTTGCTACAAAAATTTACATTTTTGTTTTGTTTTTTGAAATTATATTTGTCTTTCTTTGTTTTAAGTTGGGTTAGCCCTCGTGACTCCCCCCTTCGTATTAATTGACTATGCACACTTTCAATATAATGGGGTGTCTCTGGGTCTTACTGTTCTTGGAATTATTTGCGTTTGCAAGAACTGGATGTCATTTGGTGCTCTTGCTTTCACATTTGCCATCAATCATAAGCAAATGAGTCTATACCATTCCATTCCATTTTTTATTCAAATGAGTTCAGTTGTGTTACTCCGAAATCGTGATATATTGACAGCATTTCGTGTCTTGTTAACAATTGGTTCAACAATGGGATTATTATGGTTACCGTTCGGAAATTTGGATACTCCTCAAGGGTGGTTGGATATCGTAGGACGGATTTTCCCCCTCAAACGTGGAGTTTATGAAGATAAAGTTGGAAGTTTTTGGTATGTTCTAGACCGGCTGCTAGGATTCAAGAAAGTAATACCAGATGATGAACAAGCAAGACTTTGTATATTTGTCACTGGATTGATATTATTACCTTGTATAGTTGATCATTTAATTCATGCATGTAGGAAAACGGTAAATATGATGTTTAAAACCATCAGATAAAAGGAAAGATTAGGCAATAATTATATTATTTACATTTTATAGACCCAACCTGAATCAAATCTCGAAAAATTTCTGCTCAGCCTGCTCAACGTTTCTTTAATATTCTTTCTATTTTCATATCATGTTCATGAGAAATCAATTTTACTGCCAGTGCTACCAGCAATTCTTTTATTTCCTATATATCCATTTTCGACATCCTGGTTTATCACAATTTCGTCATTCTCCCTTTACCCATTACTTTATGAAGAAGGATCTCATGCAGCATTGTTATTTACAATTGGAATTTTTCTATTATTTGCATATCAAATTGGTGCATTTCATAATGGAAAAAGATTAATCAAGTAAGTATTTTCGTGCTACTAAATGTGGATAAACGAGGATCTCGGTAGATTCATTGCTTTTCCAATCGGCTTGTCCAATTCCAGATTTTATCCACTTTTGGTTCCATGCTAATTCTATTAATTTACATATTTAGTTTCAATCTCAGTGGTTTCGTTTTGTTTTATCTACAGATTGTTGTTCATAGGATCAATACTTGGGTACGGTTTCCTTATATTTGGACTTCATTTTATACGTCCCCCAGTCAAACTACCACATTTGTGGCAAACACTTATAGCAATACTTTCATTTGCACATTACGGAAGTTTTAGCATTTGGTTTCATTGGGTGCAGTTTGGAGTTGGTGAAAAATCTAAAGAAGAGGAAAGAAAAAATTTAAAAGTAGATTAACTAACTATGATGAATTTATGAGTTACTACTACAGATGACCTATGCTAAAGAACTCAAATGTAAAATGTAATGACGATTGATGAGACTTTTTTTGGGAATTGTTAGTAATAAACATAATAAAAGTTTTGATTACGAAACAAGTAAATGTTTCATACTTACATTGCATTGAAGAAATCCATGAATTTACGGTTTACTGGAATTTCAATTCACATATTAAGCCGGATAAATGCTAATGTAGTGTTGTTAGTAATTCTGTCTTATTGGAAAAACCTTGAACGTCAATGAATGTAGAATTTACTAATGTAAAAACTTGTTTCTTCTTATAATAGGTTTCTTTTGTTAGGATGAGGATTTAGAATTATGAGCTTCAAAATCCTTATTAATGCTTTTGCTCTCTGCTCTTAAAAGTTATTTGGATTAATCGAGTTCTTTTGTATATTGTACTAATACAATGAGCAAACGTATAACCTCGCTAGCTCGCACCTCATGAATTTTTATTGAGGAAAAATTCCCATTTATAATAATTCCATAAAATTTCTCGTTAACTTCCTTTTTCAATTTGTCTTAAGAAATTCCATCGAAACTTGTGGCTGAATCTTTGCGGAGATAATTCATTGATATCGATAACCAAAATGTCAGGCAAACCAATCCCAAAAAGCTTAACTGTCTCCGCTCCTGGAAAAATCATTCTTCATGGGGAACATGCTGTTGTTTATGGAAAACGTGCTATTGCCCTCAGTGTTGGACTCACCACTAAATTAACCATATCACCAATAAATACAGATTGTATCAAAATTTACTTCTCCGAAATCGGAATTACTACAAGCATCCCATTAGAAAAGTTGAAGGAAATAAAGGAAAAAGTCGGCAAGGATTTTACGTAAGTGCATTTAACTCAATTAACTTTTTTTTCAATAGATACCGTATACAATTTCTAAATCCACAGAAGTTGAAAATATAGAAATCTGAGTACAAGATCATCTAAAGCTAAATCGCATAATTTTTACACACAAAAGAAAGCTTAAACTGAAAAAATATTTTTATTTTATTCCCTTGCAGTTATGAAAATCTAAATGAATCTAATGAAATTCCAATTTCTGAAGAAATTAAACATGAGTTGGAAGAATTTACTACAGCTCATCTTGCAAATTGTACAAATTCCCAAGTTCCAGAATCTCTTATACCAGCACAAAAATCTGCTCTTCAGTCTTGTCTATTTTTATATCTTGGAATTTTCGATGAGCTTCAACCATTGAGCCTGCATATTGAGACTGAACAACCAGTTGGAGCTGGATTAGGGAGTTCGGCATCATTTGGAGTTGTTCTGGCTGGTGGGTTATTGATTGCATCCGGAAGAGAATCCGAGTCTCGGTTCAATGTTGACATTGTAAGGTTTTACTTGCTGTTTTAACTTACTAAAAGAAATGGGCCAAGATTTGAAATTTTGTTCTATAGATTAATCGCTGGGCGTTCGTGAGCGAAAAATTTCTTCACGGGAGTCCAAGCGGCGTGGATAATAGCGTTGTATCTTTTGGAGGCGGTGTTATTTTCAAGAAAGGAGAACCACTCCAACATATTGCAAACTGTCCAGGACTTCGTGTCATTTTGGTCAACACTAAAGTATCCAGATCTACAAAAGTACTTGTGACAAAAGTGCGTAATACAATGAATTTCGGAAAATTCGTTTTCGTATAAAATAAGACTAATAATTTATTGCCATTTCTAGGTTGCAAGTCTTCAAGAGACTAACCCAGAACTGTTTACAAATTCTATGAATGAAATCGACAGTATTGTTCAAGCATGTATTACAGAACTTCAGGATTCTAAAACCCTCTCACCAAGTCTTATTCGCCGAAATCAAGAAATCCTAGAGGCCCTTGGTGTTTCACACCCAACTCTGGACTCCATAGTCCAAATAGCTCAAAAGCATGGATTTAGTGGAAAACTAACTGGAGCTGGGGGTGGAGGTTGTGCATTCATTGTAATTCCTAATGATTCTACCCCTGAATCCATTGAGAAATTATGTAAAGAATTGGGAGAAAATAATTTTCAGTATTGGGATACAATTTTAGGGTGTAAAGGATTCCAAGTTGTAGCTTGAAATTAGACAAAAATTAAAATAAAACCATATACGTATTAAATGTACTATTATCATTCTTTTGGACAATAAAATTTTCTTGGATTGGGAAAAATTGGAAAGAAAAAGAAAGAAAGAGAAAAGTTCCAATGTAGCAGGTGGCCTTTAATTTAAAGACTCATCCTAAAGGATTAGAAAAGCTTTTGGCCACCTGCGTTTCTATTTTACTATTATTATTAGCAGTAGTTTTGGAGGTTGAACTTCTCCGAGATGCTTTCACACTTTGAGAATAGAGTTTCTATATGAAAATGAAGGGAGGGTAGAGAACTTTCTCTATTTTCTCCCTTCCCTTTCCCTTTGCTATTGCTTTGCCCAAACTCTTCTTAATGATACTGTACAATACAGCAAGTGTGAGATTTTGTTCCTCAGCAGCAGTTCTCTCGAGCCTATGCCATCGACACGCTCCCTCAAGGGAATTACACGCTTACAACAAACAATCCCATTCATATTTGACGACAAGTATTCCCATAAATTCCTGTCAATTTGACTAATAGGAAAGCTGGGCTTACTTGATAAATTAAACCAATGTAATGATGCTATGCTCAGCCTTAGTCTTGTTTACATTGGCTAATTTCTCATGTGGGAATAATTATGATTTTTTTTCTTCAATTATATACAATTTTTTAATTGGTTCGTCACTGGGAGAAAGTGATGTGATTGAACACTTGGTCGACACAAAAATCCCTTTGTTCCACGGCCACCACCCGTGTAATTTTCTCCTTGAGGGAAATAAAATAAAATTTCTTATCCTCGCCTATTCCAATTATCCAATTCGTCTTAATTCAATAACAATCATTTATCTATCAGCTCAGTCAGCATCCTTTGGGAAATTGAATGAAAATAAATATACAAGTTTACACATAGATTAGATTGACCAAATTGAATTAAAAATTACAACACATTAATTTTTACAATGAATTTGATTGTCTAAAGAAAGTTAAGAAAAGCTTAACTTTATAGTTACACTTTTTACAACAACGTTCTTTTTTAACTTCAACTCAATTCAGCGTTCAAGCACATGATTTAAATATGCTATGTAGCAAATTGCTAATCTAAGAATTTCAATCTTTGATAATCGTTTATCTGGTGGTAATGTTGGAAGTAAACTCCTTAATTCTGAAAATGCAGTATTAAATGCTTCCACGCGGACCCGTTCTCGGGATGCATGGGCCGATCTATATTTTGGCGTTGCTCGTCTTCTACGGCGTCTTTCTTCTCGTGATAAATGTTCTTTAATTTCTAGAAAATTTGATTAATTCTTTAATCTCAAGCTGATTTTAAATACACGGTGAAACTCTATGTGGAGATGGGCCTTACCTCCGTTTTGTGAACATGCATTTTTTGTATTTCCTTGAGAAATTGATGCACTGACACTCAATTGTTCTTCTGAACTTGTGGAACAAATACTACCACAACTATTACTACAATTATTTTCAACTGTACTAATTGGACCTGGACTATAGTAGCAACAATTGCTATTAATTCCTGATCCAGAAACTGGAGGTCCAACGGCGGAATTACGATTAATATTGCCACTAATGTTACTACCACCACTATTGGAATTATAGTAGTAATGTCGGAAATTTGGTATGTTCAACTCCGTTTCAATTACATTGGGTGGATACATTGTTATTTGTTGTGCGTAAGAATTTAAGAACAATTTTAGGCGATTCGGAGAAAGTAAATTTCACTTCCACAGTCAGTAATACAACGAGATAGTGAGAAGAGAAATTATTCGACTGATCAAGAGATACTGGAGAAAAGGACTGTAAGGACAAGGAGTGGTTTGTGGTACCCTTCAAGAGTTGAAGCTACTCCTCCTAGATCTCCGCCCTAACGATTCACTTGTTCTAATTCAAGAAGTGTGAAGCTCTACTCTACTGCTATTTTTGTTTTTTTGAAGAACATAACAGTAAAAGTTTTCGGATTTTTCAAAAGAGAAAAGTATTGCATAGTAATATCATTCTAAAGGCGTGTCGCTTTTCCAACAATGTCCTGCCCCTTCATCAGAAGCATTAATTAAAATTTCAAAAAGTTTAATTCATGTAAGCCTGTCTGTACTGTAAATTAACTACTTTCTACTTGCCAAAAAATAACAAAACCATATAATATTAGGTATGCTTAAATAGAACTACTAATTATTACAGAGTAATGTAACTGGTATAAATTACTTAAAAATTTTGAGTAAAAATGAACGAATTATAGGAGAATTTTCTGTATAATATAATACTGTACAAAAGTTTGCTCATGTGTTTTCGCTTCTTATTAAACTAGTAGTTTTTTAATCATCTCCAAAATTATCCACCTCCATGTCATCCGGACCAACACCATCCCCATCTTCTTCCACAGCCTGCCGCTTCCGTGCATATGCTCTCTTTGCGGTTGGAACTGGATGATCTGACTCACCATGCATTAAGCTATTACGATAGGTGTGAAGAGGTTGCCAATGACTACCTTGACTTGACGGAGTTGCTGATGCCACCCGATGATCCAAATGCTGGAGTACAACTCTTTTATCCTGTTTTAACAATTTGTTGGTGAATTCCGAAAGAATTTCCAGAAAGTCCAAATTTGGAGGTGGTGCAAGGGGATCATGCATATTTTCTAATGGACTAACAGCAAATTGGATACCTTCCCGATGAAGCTGAGTAATTGCTTCCCGATTTTTAACCGCATCCAATCCAAACGACAACGCAAATCGTTTCGCGAGATCCTAGGGAAAAAAATAAATGTTAAAATTAGGTCGGCTGCTTCGGTCTTTTAAAATAAGCAAACTTACTTTTAAAGCAGTAAAACCTTCATCTTGACGATCAACCATCCAACCATCGATCTTCGGTAACTCCTCAAATAAATTAGTTAAACTTAGTTTCATTGTCAAAGCACAATTCACCTTGTTAATCTCTCGAACTTTTCCAAGGGTTGCTTTAATAATATCCCCATAGTCATTGTAATGCTATAAAAGAAAATAATACAGTTAAGATTGTCAAAATAATCAACTTTTGATTGGAAGCTTACCTTGACATAGTATTTGAAAACATCAGCTGCTGCACGACAAGGAAGTACATTGTAAACGATTAGTTTGCAATACTGTGCCAAGTAATTTCGCATTTTATGAAGTAACTCAATTCTTGCATGTTCATCAGCATCCTCATCTCTTTCATCGGAGAAAACATTCCGCTGCATAAAATTATTTAGGAGTCTTTGGAGTGGGATATCCGCCTTGTAAACAAGTGTTTCCATCCAACGCTGAGATGCCAATTCGTCACAGAAAATAATGAGACCATCACAAAGAGATGTGTAGGCTTCCTCTTGAAAGAGTTTGACGTCAGAGTTTTCCAGAAGTTGTTTCATTCCATCCATATAATCATTTAATTTACGATGAAGATTTGGGATGTCATTCGTACCAGAAACCCCAGTTTCACCTTTTTCTTGGATACTTTTTAAGTCCCACAGGAGAGCAAAGTAGCAGGCTGAAATACAATATTTTACCGCCTAGAAAACAAAAATGAAAAATTAGGAAATAGTAAATCAAGTTAAACAATGAAATTAATAATTATTATATTACGTACTTCTTCAGGATAAATACCGGATCGTTGAATTGTATCTCTAATAACCCGAAAGAGACTATCCCAAACATTCATTTTCTCAAAATTATGACAGCCATAAAATACCGAGATTTTACGGAGTGCTGTGATCAAGTTATACTGATCGTCTTCATTGGGTTCATCCTATTAAAATTGCACAATAAACAACAATTACAATATCAAGTGGTCACAAAAGGGAAATAAGGTGACATAAAGGTGTAGACTTACTCCGTCAGTGTAATATCCGTTATATTCCTGAATAGCATCATGAGCTCGCTGCCAAATGGAATCCAAAATACTCATTAACGCAACTTCTGTGCGACTGGATTTTCTAGCATCATCACAACAAATAATTTCTAGGGATTTTGCAGCTACTTCAAGAACTTCTGCGTCGGAATGCACTTCAGTAATTTGCTTAATTAAATCCAATAAATTTATTAGGCTTCTCTCTTGTCGGGTGGTTGTATAAATTTCCAAATCAAAATACTGTGGCAGGGTAAGCAAGTTGGATACTTTGTCTGTATCTGCTTTGAATTTAGCCAACAGACTTGGTAAAGTTGGAATGAAGTGTTCTGTAAGATGTTTCTTATCATCGCTAACTTGCTTTAGTTCTTTAGCTGATAACACCTGTCAAAAATGAATTGAAATTCCATTGTTTAACTTCAACAATAATAAATGAGATATTAATTTTAACATTACCTTTCGATTTGGTCCTCGCCCAATGGGTGGTTCACCTGTTGCACACTGTCGAACAGCGCAAACCATGATTTCAATTAATGACGCCTCTTGCTTATCATCTAATGGTTCTTCACTAGGTCCAGGGTCTTCAATTAATAGGTCCGTCATTGTTTCCCAATCCTTCATCATTGGGTTGGAATCAATGAGTGAGTCAACCAAGTATGCTCCATGTTCATGTAATTCTGACTCAATGAAAAATTGTACCAAGTCTCGGATAAGTGGTGTATTTACTGTACGTTGTTTACCACGAGCTGTTCTAACATTTTCCACTGCCGACTCATCAATTACAAAAAGACGTTCGTTTAGAAATTCTCCAGCGGCCTGTGCAACTGCTCGATGTGACGAATACACAAGTTCATAAACCAACTCACAATCTTTGTCTGACAGAATTTCTCGATGGTATCTGTAATAAAAGAATAAAATTAATAGTCAAGTTACACTTGTTTTGTTGTTTATATATTTTTGTTCATTATTGTTATCCTTACTTATGGATGGAAATGACAAGTTTGACAGCCTGAACTGCAACATCATATTCCTTGTCCAGCGTCATTGCTACAATTCGATCCTTGAACTTACTGGTAAATAATTCCAACTTCCCCTTGAGCTCTTCGGTAGAGTAGAGGGGTTGGAGGGCTTGCAAGCATTTTAGTCGTACTTCACCAACTTTGTCGTGTAATGTCCACCCAATATATTTTAAATATGAATCATCGAGGAAGTTTTGGTGGAATTTCTTCATCCATATTCCGATTTCTGACATACAAATTGCACGAATTTCTGGTAAGGTATCACGATACCGATGTACGAACACAGATTTAAACATGTATGTTAACACATTTTTGATTTCATCCATATTTTCCTCTAATTCCTGTCGTTTGGCCATAAGTGTTTCCAACCGATCTGCTGCTCTTTTAGTTGAAGCCTTTTGACGCTCAGAATCATATTGACGTTGAGTATTGTCCAAATTAATTGAAACAGTCAGAGCAACATCAACGAGTGCGGTCATTAGTTTCATTGCTACAAAATAAAGATTAAGACAATTGATTAATAAATACTGTATCAAAATTTTTCATTCTGTGAGATTTACCGGCCAAAGTAGCTGTGTGTCGAAATGCTCGGACTTGGGAATCTGACAACCCAGTTAAGAGAGAAATAACATTATCCATCAAGTGTTGGTCATAAATGATTGAGTATTGACACTGCTTAACAAGTGTTTGTACAAAATCACAAAAATTACTCCGAAATTTCTTCCAATGCTGTCCGCTCATTACAAATGGATATTCACCACTTTCTTCATCAAATTCTTCAGTCATTCGTCGAATAATTGTTGAATGTTCCATGCCAGATTGCATTTCCGGCGTAATCTTCCCACGGCATCCAGAACTACTCACAAAAAATTGCATGAGACGTAAAAGTGAGCCATCTCGATTAGTTTTATAATCTTCAATCCAATCATCCACAAGACTTTGTAGGGAAGCACGTCCATTGAGTACAGCAGCATATAAACTATCGTCGGACTCATCAACTAGCATTTCATCAGCGGCAGGTTCTGAAGTAGTTGGAACATTTGATGAAGCTGATGGTGTTGCAGCTTTTCGACCACCACCTCCACGTCCTCGTTTTCTTGGTGGTGATGCAAATGTTTCTTCTGCACTCTCATTTGGAGATGCAAACGTTGGATCATTTGTCGCACTGAGATTCGTAGTATTTGCACCTCTGCGTCTTGGGGTTCTTCCAGCAGACACTGGAGTACGCGGAGTTTCTTGAACTGGTGTTGTTGGTGGAGCAGCAGCAGCCCTTCGCCCACCACGCCGAGTTCTCATTTGTGGCGCCGGTGATTCACTTGACTCAGATACATGAGAACTATTTAGAGTGTCATCAGACTGTAAATCCGAAATGGACTCTTCTGGAGCCTCAGCTGCAGGACTCATCATGGGGTTTTCATATTCTGGGGGCGGTGGGTCATCCATTCGGATTCGTTTACCTACACTCCGTCGGAGCATCATCTTGACCTACTACAATAACAAATAAAAATAATTTCAGTTTCTAGTTTCAATTAATTAAATGAATGCCGATGAGAATGAAATACAAAATTAATTATCGTATCTTACCTGGTGAAGTGAAGTGGGGTCAGGGTCAGCTCCTCCTAGTGTCCTAGTACCAGCACACTGACACGGACACCACCACTGACAATTAATTAGCAATTGACAACAATAACAAAGCTATAAAATACAACTGGAAATCTTGTATAATTTACTGAGAGAATGACAGAGACGAATTACAATTACAAACAGCAGCGGTATGTATTGATTTTTGTTATGCTTGCTTGGCTTGCCTCTGCCTGTCTATTGCCAATGCTATGCTTTGGGTATACATTATATGCAATGCAATATGCATCTGAAGCAAAGCTATCTAAAAAGGCGGGACTCACTCAGAGTCAGACAGAGCCTCAATCCCTTGGTTTAAGCCCTTAATTAAAAACCAACACCCTGCGCCCTGCCTCCATGTCCAAGTCCAGGGTAATACATGAAAATGATGATTGAACAATTAATCGATGCCAGTTCCTGATGACTAAAATTGTCCTTCTCCATAAATGATTGATTATTCTCTTCTGACCTTTCAGTACCCTTACAATGAATTACACCTAGAATTAGTACGTATTCTGGGAACTATCAACTTTCTGTCTGTCTCGTAATGTAGGTTAATTTATTCCAAACATTAACACTAGAGCTTGAACGGTTTGGGTTTTTTTAAAATCCATGAATCCATGGACCGTTCAAAAAAAATCCAACCAATCCTA
>JAQGCY010000717.1:0-14672 GCA_034700645.1 Xenylla mediterranea | reverse complement strand
GCTAAATTTGAGCGTTGAAACATTTAAAAACATAAAAACGATTTGCTGTTTCAATATTTCATCGCTTATAGTTTTTTGGTCAATACTTGTCCCACTCTTCGGTTTAAAACGGTTTTTCGTTTCAATCGTGTTTTAACTCATTTTTTTAAAACATTAAGGCTCGCTTAAAACGTTTTGGCGTTTTAAAGTGTTTTAATTTATTATTGCATTCAGTGCATTTTTCAATAAGAAATTTTAAATAGCGCTTCTTCCTCTTACGTTAGAAACAAATAAAAACACATTTCTATAGGGTATAAGTCAATTTTAGAAACGGTTGGAAAAAAATTGAAACAAAACAATGATTGGCGTTTAGACTTTGCAGACGAAAGTGACGAGGGTCATTAAAACAGAAACACAAACGCGTCTATTGTCTTGCATGAATGCATAACTACATACTACTACGTAGTCTGTGGTAATAAATAAATAATATTTTCACTAAAGTTATTTTCTGTCTGTAAGTGGACCGAATTTTACTTCTTTGAACATGATGCACTTTGTACATTAACAGTTATAGACATTTCAATAATATTTGTACCTAAGAAGAAATCTGTAGCAACAATATTTGTATTTGAATACCATTCAGGTGCTCTATACCAATTTGTCACAGGTATATTAACTAATTGAGCAAAGCCTCTTAATCCAAACCGTGGCTTAAGAGCGATATCGTCAGGGGTGGGTGTTAGCTCAGCCATGGAAGACCAGAATGAACCCTTACATCCAAGTCTTGGGATTGTTTCTGCCAAGTAAATTTCCAAATCTGAAACTTCATTCACATCTCCCCAAGCCTGTAAAAATTGAAATAAATCATTTAATAAGTTAGCTGGAAGTGTTTAAGTTCTAAAAATTCACACAAAAATTTATACGATTGGGTCCAACATTTACTTAATTTAATTTATTAAACTTACATGTTCAACCGCTTTCCATAAAAAATCATACCGTTCAGCCATTGAACTTTGATCATACGAAATAATTATTCGTTTTCCAGAATTAATTACTTCATTTAATGTTGGATTGCTCCCCTGGCTTTTTAAATAGAGTAAATTTCCAAAATGCTGGTATAAATTAGATATGAATTCGCTATGCACTTCTTCTGAAGACTCATCTTCCCCAAAGCCTACAGGGAAGTTATGCATATCCAACAGTAACACTTCGGACTCAGTTTCATTCAAAAATTTAAATACATCATTGATAACTGTTATAAACGGTCGGAGACGGATTACACCATGATTAATCCAAAATTTCTCATCTGTTCCAGGATAATATGCAATTCTTAGATCAAAGAAACGGATTCCAAACGCTAGTTGTGTGTAAATATCTTCTTCCTGGCTGTAAAATAAGAACAACAATAATTAATTAATTCTTTCCATTTCTGCTGAAATTGTATTGCCTTACTTATACGCATATTTCACAACTAAATTGATCTCGTCAGATTTATTGTAATGCTTCCATGCTCCTGCATTATGTGTGCCAGGTATCATTATATTTGTAAGGGGTCGATTACCAATCGTATCCCTCAAATTTTTCATCCATGTGGGATAAATTCGGAGACAATTTATCAGACTAGGCGTAACTGCATCTTCTGTTTCAAAATATGCAATCCAATATCCAAGGCACCCTTCCGAATCTGAATTTTCTAATAAATTTTGTATAACTTCTGGTTTAATTCGAACTGGTGAAAGTACTGATGCTTCAGTAGCATTTAATGTATGACTAAACAATGCTTCCGCTCGTGTAAATATTTTTAGAGGCTTAAAATCAAATATTCCGATCCAGTTGAAACCAGTTGCTGGGATATTGTACCAATTAAGCTCCAACCTTCGGTCTAATAAATTATCGTTTTCATCAACACCAGCTTGTGCATGGACGGTTAGAAAAACTTGAGGTTGGTCAAATAAAGATGCTTTATAATATACTGATTGACGAAGCTTATGATTTCTCTGATGATGTGGAGCTATAAAAGCAAACAACAAACTTTAAGTAAATAAAATTGTCTCTTTAACTTTTAACTAAGTAAGCTTCTTTAATCTTTAAACTTACAAATTTGTTTATGAGGATAAGAATCCACTGGAACAAATAATTGGAAAGACAAAAGTAAAACTCCTCCGACTATTGTAATAAAGCCTTCCATGTTTACACTAAACAAATTTTGAAGTCAACTATTGTTTAATTATGTGGTTGCAAAGTAAAATGCGGTTAGAAATGGAAATTACTTTATTACATAAGTGTTAACATAACCACTTGAATTTTGTGCATGCGATGTTAAAAAGCACTGGAGCTGGAGATAGTAAAACTGTATACTTTATCAATAGCTTAACTGACAACGTTGAAAATAAAATGATAATTGAACCTTTGTAGTTTGATGAATAGAAATATGATCTCAAATTTTAATTGATTTGACAGAAATAACAAATACAAAATGCATGATAGATAAGCCGCGTAGTTGCAATAAACATTTGGACAAACTACAAAAGTATTTAACTATTATAGTAAAAAGGTAATTACAATTTTATACGAGACTGAACCGACTAACGCCCCTTATTATACGGAAATTTGATCCTACTAAATATTAAATTGAAATATGATTCATATTTTTTTAATTTTATTGATGATTCACAAGATTTACAGAGAAAATAGAGTAAGAAAACTATTTCAATCCTTTCCATAATATGCTTTTCAAAATTACTCCTTTACTACAACACAAGTTAACATTTCATACCGACTTGTTAACTCTTTAGAGTCAATGTTAACATTGTAAAATGTTGTTAAATATTTTCGGTAGGTTTCCTTCAATTCATTGTGCAAATTTTCGGGTATCCTTAATAGGAACGGATTGAGTGAAAGATAGAAATCTAAAAACAAAAATCATTAACCCTATTAAATAAGTATTTCAGTCTAATATTAATGAAAACGCTCCTACCAAGAAAGATTTCGATATCCGGAGTATAATATGTCTTTTTAAATGTTTCAATATACTTAATTTTAAAACCAATTTTTTCTAATGCTGTTCGGAAGCCATCCTCAGGATCCTCTTCATCTTTTCGTTCATACCACTCTGGAACAAATTCTTGATATCCCTATGTAACGATAACGAAGAATATTTATTAAGAACCATTTCAGTAGTCAAGCAAGCTCAACTCAAGCTGCACTAGATTATTTCAATTTCATTAAAGATATTAAACATTTCATTTCAACGCTTAAAGTTTTATTCAACTTACCTTCATATATTCTGCCCATTTTGGATCTTCTCCTATAGCTTCTAACATTTTAAATATAAATGAAATTGTACAAACTGTAAATCCAAGTTGTCCATTAGGTTTTAGTAAGTCGTAAAATTTTTGCAAGGCTTGTCTGGAAATTAATTGTATAAAGGAAAAATATATGAATGAGGAATGCTGTAATTTAGTTACATTTTCTTACCGATAGTCCTTAATAAAATGTAGGACATAAACTGAAAATATTTTATCAAACTGTTTATCCTTCAATGGAAAATCATCACTCATTAAATTCCCTTGTAAATAATGAATTCTTGGATTTCCATAAGTTTTCTTAGCATGTTCAATCATTTGGTTTGAAATGTCTACAGCAGTAATATTAGAATTGTATCGTAAAGCCATTGGAAGTAAGTATTGACTCGTAACGCTTCCAGCCCCACAGCCATAGTCCAAAATTTCTTCATTTTCTAACTTCCATGTCATTTGGGAAATCAATTGTGGAACATGTTCATCTGCATCACGTTTAGCAGCAGATTTATTCTCCTCGTATCTTTCTGGGTCGTACATTTTATTTGTGGATATTGTTCCTGGTTGTTTTTGTGTTATTTACTGGTTGAAGAATTAAAATGAACTGAAAACTGAATTGACTACTTTAATATTTCATGCGTTAAAAACCATTAAATCATCACTTTGAACTTATACTCAATGAAGTTTTCCAAGTCTGGACTGAATGATTAGAAAGGCAAATTACAATTATATAATCCATTCGTACACGTCTTATATAGTGACGCGAGATTCCTTTTGACATGAAGGTCGTTGATTAATAAAATTTATCAGTTTACTCCTAGCATTTTAAGCTTAGAAGTTTAGAACTAACCTACATAGCTCCTACTTAAATAAACTACGATAATACTGCCAATCAACATACTGCAAGTATAGACTCCATTAAAACAAAATTTTGAGGTTTATGCACAAGTTTTAGGTCTAAAGGACCATGGTTCAATTAAATAAAGTTTATTTCTAGCCATGAAAGAATAAAGACTGGTTAAGCCCAAAATCTTCCGTATTTTTTGGAATGTTTTGTATTGTGTGATATACAATGTTCAATGAACAAGCCCTTTCCTTTGAACTGCGTCTGCATGTTTAAATTAGTCAATAAAAAATTAGTACAAGTACAAGATGTATAATTATTCATAAGAATAAGGTAAGGTACAATTTATTTGGTTTCAGGTTCAGAGGAGAGTCACAAAAAAGCTTGAGAGAATTAAAATTAAATTAATAATATGAGTAGTGTTTTTTGTGTTGTATAATAGTAGTTAAGTAGAGAGGTAGAACGTAAATCGAAATCGATATGTTAAATATCAAGTATACATGATTATACATCTGGTAATAATTATCTCTGTTGACTCTTTCTAAGCTAATACAATTAATATTTAATATTTAATAATACTTCCGTAATCGGCTTTGGTGTAGGTTTTTGTTTGCTTTGTACTTCAAATACAAATAGCTCATTCTACAGTATAAATTATAATATTTGGAACTTTTGTTTGGTTAAATCCTTTTACTTACTTTAGACAATACGATAAAACAAAAATCTGAGATTCTACGTATTCAATTCTAGATTTTAAATAACTAAACTACTTTTCTAATTAATAATACTTTAAATGCTTGCTTCTTTCTACGAGACGAGTTCATTCATACCTAAATCTAAACTTTATATACACATACAGACCTTTAGATCGTTAAGCACACCGAAATGTTTAGTAATAGTAAATGCGACTCACAAATTGACTAAGAATCAATCATTAGAAAGATAGATTCCATTTGAACACTTCAAAATTCAACCAAACCCTACTGTGACTGGACTGGGATTCAAAATCATGAAGAAAAAGCATATTTTGAAAAGATACTACCTTATAATTTGTACTTGCGACATGTCTTGAAAACTTATGATAAACAAACCAGCCTCCCTCACCCTTTTCCTTTTTGCTACCCCTTTACATACCACCCCTAAACAAACCAAACCACCTCATTGCTGAGCGGCACATACTAATGTATCTTTTACAAAGGATAAAAATTCATATGCAGCTGCCCGATGCGCATTTTCAACACTGTTCCCACATCCAGGGAATGAAATCATCCACTTCTCTTCTGAAGATGGCAATGAAGAAATTGTCAAATGTGACCGGAAGTGTTTTCTATCTTGACGACGACTTGAAGGGGTTGTTGGGAAATCCAAAAACTCAACTTTCAACTTCTGTTCACTTGTAATGTCGGTAAATAGAGTAAACATCAAGCTGCTAGATTTGGAGAATTCTGTGGGGCTAAGACTCTGGAAAACAAAATTACATAATCTATGATCACACAAAATAAAACCAAGAATTTACTTTTCATTTTTCTTACCATAAGTTGATCCAATTTTTCACCAGTCCAAGATTTAATAATTTGAAAAATCTTCTCTGCAGAAGCCAATGGTTGAGGTAGAGCTGGAATCGCAGAAGACTTTTCTCCGGAACCTGGCGGAATGTGAACCCCCAATAATTCCAGAAATTCAGTTTTTCCTGGGGGCTTACGAGCAGGAATTTCAACAAATTGAACCAATTTACGCCGAATATCATCTTGCTCTGGTAATGGAAGAATTTCATTTGCACGAACTGGGGAACGAAGAACACTGAGGAACTTTTGAAGAATTTTATTAGCTGCTACACGTTTAGCCATTTTTTTAGTTCGGCCACTACCGGTTTCAGATAAGGCAACGTCCATAGAGCACTTGAACGCAAAAATCCCGGAGTCTGAAGGTTGGATTTCCTGATTTTATGGTAGAAAGAAATAAGATTTAGAATAACCAACGTTAACAAAAAAATCATTTTTATCTAATGCATGCATACTTCGTAATCTGGAGCAGGAATTTTGAGTCTCATACAAAGCTCATTGAGATCTCGTACAGAATTATTATCCGGGTCGACTTCAGGATCTACATCTACTGGTACTTTAACTAGTGATGATGCTGTTGCAGAATGAATATTTCCCTTCTCAGTACTATCAGTTACAGTCAGAACAAGAGGAGGTGGTGGTGGACAAATCATAAGTTGTTCCAATCGTGAATCAATATCCAAAAGAATATTCTTGGCTGCATGGTGCTTCGCATCTTTCTTGGTCTTTCCTAACCCATGACCTGGAAATCCAGTTAAATATAAAGATCAAAAATATATCAATCAAACCATTGGAGATTTAATTTTGTATTGTGTACCTTCATAACACTGTTTCGTTAGGATACAAGCTGTTTTTACAGTAACTTCAAAAATTCGTTTATCTGGTGGCCCATCTTCCCGAATATCAAACACAGGAGGAGTAAACCCTTTGGATGACATCTCATGGAGAAGAGCTACTGGGGTTTTTGGAACTGAGATTTGATTTCCTTTTGGAGTTGGACTTGTCTCATGTCCTTGTTCATCGCCTCCAAACCAATTATTGCCATCTCGTGCAGTAGGACGACGATGATGACCATTTGTACCAGCCCATCCCAGAATCAATCCTTCTTGTGGTGATTGAGGACTCAATGAGTCTTTTTGATCAATTTGATGTTGACCACGGGCTTGAGTCCTAGCTCCAAAAGCACCTCCAGCAACAGAATAACCAGTGTTACAAGATGTATAAGCTGATAGATAATCATGACGACCTTCACCACCTGCTCCCAAGTTTTTTGGAATACGACCTCGACCAAATGACAAAGATTCGGGTCCACTGGTATCTCCAGTACAACCTTGACTTTGGCCATTACCAACGTCTGGTTGTTGCTGTCTTTCAGTGAGAATTTGGTTTATAACCTGGGAAAATAAACGAAACAAATCAACTGGTGTTAAGCCTGAATCATCAAATAAAGTAAAGTTGGGATTTTTCATTGTTATTTTAGGATTTTAAACAATTGTTCATCAACCTATAAATACGCTCCTAACATTTGCCACAAGTGTTAGATTTCATTCCAGCATCCACCTACGGTCAAGCAACCTGGTTCTAGACCTAAACACATTCATACATAATGCTTGTATCACAAACAAATACAATGTAAAAACAGCAGAGTAGTTGCATTGTATTTAGAAGCATTAGCAATTCAATTCAAGAACTACATAAATAGAATAACTAGACTTAAACAGGAGTCAGGCTTCAGATCAGGTATTGTTTGTTAGCGTTACTCTTAGCACTTAGTCTACAATCTATATTTTGCAAATGCAAATCTAAATATTTATTTTCTATTGAACAAAACTATTAATCAAATAGGCAGGTATTAGATTGTTCTGGCAGGATATAATGAAACAATTACCGTATTTGGATACATTCCGATTCCAGACATTACACGCCGTTGTTGTTGATTAAATTTTACGACGTGTTCCATGGTTCTTGTTCATTTGATATGGTAGAAATGTTACCGTTGTTCGCAGTTTCCGTATAACTGGTCTGTACCCGTAATTACAGATTGATTGACAAGTTCTTTTCTATTTAAATCATTAAAAATCAAATTTTTATTTTCAATGCTTTTTGTAATTGCAAGTATGTATTTATATACTATGCATGCATTACATGCATTTTGCAAGCAAGCTTCAATTTTCAGCATTCAACAATTCAACATTCAGCAAATTAATTTTTTAGCAACTTAGCTCAAGCAGATTCCTATTTACTAAGTAAATTACCTCTTTTTTCAGCCAATAATAATTACCTTGTATTGTATTCCATACACGAACAAAACAACGCTATCAAAATATTATTGTTAATTTATTTTTATCTTGTGCTTCGCAGTTCATAATTAGGAAAGTACCTAGTAAACTCATATGAGTTGGGAGTTCTTACTTCCCAGAAAATGTGCTCTTGGATCTTGGTATGAGAATTACTGTCTGGATGTGCATTATAATTTTCAACACATTATATTAGATCGAACGGAACCACAACTAGAAGAGACCTCCTTCCAGTAATTATAATAGTTAATGAAAATGTTCATTAAATGCTCCTAACATGGATTCTATAAATCAACCAAACTACAACTATAATACTTCCCCAGTAAATTCAATCAATGATTGATGAATTCGCTCAATTTCTTCAATCAAAGATCGAAACTGTAAAGCTCATATTGAATTCTTGATTTCCAATTATGATTCTGTTTCTGATGAACATTTATTTTTATTTAGTAAAACCGAATTGTGTCAAGAATTCAAACAAATACATAAGATTTTGATTTAAATTCTAAGCTCAACTTCCCCATCAAGTTTCCCTTTATACTTTCCTAAAATAGGACTAACTTCTGCCTCTATAAACTCAACAACTTGTTCGGGTGCACGACCAACGAAACTCTTTGGATCCAGAAGTAATTCTAATTCATTCCAAATTGGTTGAAAATATGGAGTCTTTTTTATCCGTTCAACTAAATCATTGTCTTTTCCTTCTTCCTTAACAACTTTAGCAGCTTGATGGGATAATACACGAATTTGTTCATGGCATTCTTGTCTATCCCCACCCTTTTGTACCATTGACATTATTATATTTTCTGTAGCCATAAATGGTAATTCATACTCAATTCTTCGTCTTATAATTTGTGGATATGGGATAAGGCCTTCAAAAATATTTTGCAGTGTTTGCAGGATAGCATCTGCTGTTAGGAATGCTTCGGGAAGCGTAATTCGACGATTTGCAGAATCATCCAGTGTTCTTTCTAACCATTGAGTTGAGGCAGTAGCATAGGCATTTGTAGTTAGTGTTGTTAAATGACGAGCTAATGAACAAACCTATGTAATGATAACAATAGTATTATATTTAGCAATAGCTAATAGAATCGCAAATATTCTTTGTCTTACTCTTTCGCTTCTCATAGGATTCCGCTTGTATGCCATAGCTGATGAGCCAATTTGGGATTTTTCGAATGGTTCTTCAAGTTCTTTAAAATTAGCTAATAGTCGGATATCTGTGCAGATCTGTTAGGATACAAAAATGGTTGCTAGACTTGGTTACGTTTAACTGAACATAACTTTACCTTATGACAACTAGCACCCAATGCCCCAAGTGCATTAAGCACATCTACGTCAACTCTCCGGCTATAAGTTTGTCCAGTAACTCCATAGGATTTTTCAAATCCAGCATCCTTGGTTACTAGTTCATCTAATTCCTTAACCTTTTGATGATCTCCAGCAAATAAGGTCAAAAAACTTCCTTGAGTACCAGTAGTACCTTTAACCCCACGGAATCGTAAGTCGGACTGAGCACGGGATAAATTTCGTTCATCAAATAATAAATCCTGGATCCAAAGGGTGGCCCGTTTACCAAGAGTAGTTAATTGTGCTGGTCTGAATATGACAATTACAATTTTCATTTGACCTTCAAATTGTAAACATTTTCATACTTACTGCAAATGTGTAAATCCTAACACAGCAAGATCTTTATTTTCCATTGCAAATTTTGATAGTCGATCAATGCAGCGAGCTACTTTTGGTAATAGGATATCAAAGCCGTCTTTCAGAATGATCAAATCCTACAACAATCGAGGAATTCTTTGTATTAGGACAGTAGTTTGGTTTCAATTAAAGTACAGAAAAATATTCTAAAATGCCCTAACCGTATTATCTCCAACAAAACAACTAGTTGCTCCAAGATGTATAATTGGTGCAGCCTTTGGACAAGCCTTAGCAAAAGTATGAACATGAGCCATTACATCATGTCTTACAAGACGTTCTTCTTCTGCAGCCAATTTAAAATCAATGTTATAAATATTTGCAGTCATTTCATCTAGTTGAGCTTGAGTAATTGATTGTCCAAGGGCCTAAAATTAGTAAAACAAAATTAATATCATAAAGGCTTGAATGCGCTTCTCTAAACTTTGACATCACATTTAAAGTTATATTACCATTTCGTTCTTTGCCAAAATAATCCATAGTTTTCTCCATGTACTAAATTTCTTAAGGTCACTCCAGTTATATAGCATATCTTCGGATGCATAGCGTGTACTTAATGGGGATCGATAATTACTTTCAGCTGGATAATGCTCACGTCCAGATTTTTCTCCGGAACTAAGTGTCGATAAAAATGAGGATGAAGACATTTTTATTTACTGGAAATTAGAATTCTGGAAAGAGATAGTTTAAAGTAAAATCTTTAGTACAATAATAATAATATGCAAGAAAAGTTTTTTCAAGGGCTCAGCTAAAAATAAGTTTAAGTCTTACCATACCTTTTAAATTAGAAACTTTTATAATAAACCGACTATTTCCAAAATCTAATACCCAAACCCAATTTAACACACTCTAGGTAACTAGGATTAGATTCTAGAATTTTTATTCCTTCCCCTCAAAAGAGTAAAACGAGAATCTTCTTAAGAAATAGTTTGACTATGACGTTGAGAGAATTTTTTCGTCTATTAGTTTGGTCATGTCATGTCTTATACTTAATCATAGGCATACTTTACTGGATCAATATTAATTCCAGTTCACTGTTATCTTTTAAGCTAACATTCACGCCCAAGATTAAAATTTAAGACATCTTTGAATGTATGTCTGTCTGGACCTACATTGCGAAATCCAAGATCCCGTGGGTTTGACTACTATCTATGAATAGTGAGTAGTGACACTTTCTTAGATTCTTAATACTTCACAAATTATGCAGTCATCGTATTCGTATCATATTCATATCATTTGGTAAATGAAATTATCCATTGAAATTTCAATGATTTAAGATTTATGATAATTCAAATCTTACTCAAGTTTGCAGCTCTGGAATGCTGGAAAATAAATGGAAATTATTATTTTCTGACCAAACTTTAAAAATTTCAATGAGAATCATGGTTGATGATGATGATTTATAAACTCGGAAAACTTTTTTTATATACTTTATTGTCCTAAAAACCTGTTAATTTTACTTTTTACTGGCTTCAGAGGCCTTTCAGATGTCATAACTGTTTCGGAGGAAAGCGAAGCATAATAACACCTGATTTTCGGTTTCAATTTAATTCCACTAAAAATGGAATCCCAATTTCCAAGTCCATCTTCCCCACCCCCAAATGCCCCTGCTGGAAATTCTACTCCCCCCACCTCCACCACCTCGCCAACTTGTACTTGTCCCCTGGAACAATATGGTATCCTTAAACTTATATTTGAATACTTACCATTCCATGACCTTCTGTCTGCATCCCAAGTATCCAAACAATGGTCAGAAATTGGACAAATCATTCGTCGACAAAGACAAGAATTACCAAAAACCCCAACTCCACATCTTATATTATATCATCCTTATTCTATTGCCGATTCCAAATTAGCAGTTGATTTTTTCAATCATCAGAGTTATGGTTTGGACAAGAAGGTTTCATCGGAATGTCATTTATGGTCCAAATCCCCTACAAGTATTGATGGCGGTGACCTTGGCCCATCTCCAAGAGTTATCATTCGAACTAAGTTAGATAATATACCACTTCAGTTTGAGTCAGACAAGATTGGGGATCAATTACTGGAGCAGGTGAAACGAAACTATTGGGAACCGAGCTTATTGGTTTGTAATTGGTCCAAGGGAGCTTGTCCATTTAGTTTGCATTTGGATGATAGTAAGTCCACTCCACACTTTAGACTGCCAATCATAATTAATTAACTTTTGTTTTCATTTATAGTGACCCTACCGCCAGATACTGTATGTCCACCATTTTTGGAGAAATTGAAGTCTATTGTGCCAGTTTTGGGATTTTCGAATTACAATGGTTAGTTAGTGTGTAATATTTTAGTTGAAAACTGGGGCTCAAAATGCTGTTCCTTTTCCAGGTGAAATTTTTACTGTTCCAACTACCAGAACTCCAGAAAATGTACATGGAATCGGCGAATCTCTGGAGCTTGAGCACAAGAAATTTCCTCTGGTGTCTGGTATAATCTTACCCAAGATTCATGGAATTCATTTTGACCGAATTGATTTGAGATTCGGTACATCTGACTTTGTTGATGGAACTGGTGATTGGAAGGTATGGACACTTGACCAATAATCAGTTTACTTAAGATTTCATTCCGTGTTATAATGTTCCTGTGTCTGTGTGCAGCTACTTACTTCCAAGATCCCTTCCATGGAACCAGGGTATGAAGTTAAAGGGATTGCACTTCTGCACTCCATTCCACAAAACGATCCTGGATTGGGCATTGAATTTAGACAGTACTTTCTGTAAGCTTCATTGTCCACATCGGTATTACTGGGTTAACCAAACCATAACATACTTTGGCTTTATGCTTCTATTAATAGACAAAATCCAAGTATTGCGTTTGCGGGTGGTCTAGTTGAAAGAGTAATTTCAACCTCAAGAAATGACACTGGTACAAGTGGAGATGTTATGGCCAGCGCCCTGATTATTAGTGGTAGGCAAAATCTTAAGGTAGGAAGTGTTCTCTTAGCGGATCATCGCATGACTGAAAATAATCGTCTGCAGCTTACAAGGGTAAGGTTTATTGTTGATAAGTGATATGTTCTCGTGCCTTGGTTGTTATTTTGTATCCTTTCTTTCCTTGCAGTTCAAAGATGCGGGGCTTGATGCTCCAGGTACAACAACGTTTGCATTTATGTTTGCTTGTTGTGGACGGGGACGGAGAATGCATCGTGGGAATCATGTAGAATCTCACTTGTTCCGTTCATTGTATCCAACTACGCCGCTTATTGGGTCTTTTACGGAAGGTGAATATTTTCATGGGTTTATACCTGGACAAGGAGTAGCTGAAAGTTCTGGAACAGTTCAGTATTCTTATTCGACAGCATTTTTGTTTGTTTCGTATAGTAATAACTAGACATTTGTAGTAAATAGTATATCTATTATAATTTAGAAGAATAGCTTAAAATGATGATAGTCAAGAAACTGCTGTATCATTGCTTAACGAAGTAATACATTTTCTCATTGTTTAATTATATCTTCCATAAGTTTTCAATAAGTTCGATGAAATAACTGATTTATTCGCAATTAAATTAATTTATGTATACAAATTATATCCCTTACCAGAATAATCTCATTTTGTTGACATTGCATTCCTGAGATTAATTTCAATCAAGTTTATTGACAGTGCTAACAAATTGTAGTGGATTGTGTACTATACATATTATAATTACTTATACAGACTATTAGTAGTTAGACAAGCATTTAAGATCTACTCTATACTCCATTTTCTCTACTCTATAGCAAAAGTTTTCTTATGATTTTTAATTGCATCAGAATACCAATCCAAATCTTTGACTAATTTTCCTATTGCGTTGGAAGCAATGTCTTCTAATGGATCTCCATTTGGTGCAAAAGAACTCAAAACATTTGGAATTGGGACGGAGTTGGGTATAGGAAGCATTCCAAGCTCAACAACATAAGATCGAAGGGCAATCATTGCTCTGCATCCACCCCAAATACCTTATTGATGGATTAAAAGATAAAATTTTAATATTTCCTTAATACAATATACTTGCTATTGATGTCTGAATTACTACTTACCTGCTGCATAAGTAATTATTCCACATGGACGATGACGATACGAAGCTGGTGGAAAATGATCCATTAAATTTGTAAGAGGAGGAGGAATTGTGGAATTATATTCTGTAGAAAGAATCAAAAAACCGTCGGCCTTTATAATATCTTTGTTGAGCATTTTCATCCAAGTTGGAGCATTCTTTTCTGGATTCTCCATGAAATGATATGGGACGCTCAAATGTTCAATTGGGATTTTTTTAGGATCTAAAAGAATTACAAATACATGCATAAGGGTTAGAAACTACTGGCTGCCCTTAACCTTACCAATTACAATTGATCGTAATCCTTGAGCCTTTACACATTTTTCGACGTAATTTGCAACGCGATCTCCTGCTCGTTCAGGACGCACTGAGCTTAAAAACATTAAAATATTTTTGGCTGCCATATTTAAATTAACTTTTTGAGTTGTAGATACCTAAAATTGGAGTATTGAAAAATCTTAAAACCGACATTTCTAAGTTGTTTGTTTGGATTCGGATAGCTTGTGTGCTAATAAGTTCACTATAAATTGCTCCATAGAAATAAGGACAAGGGGTTAAAGTAAATTGTACATATGCTAATGCAATGCAGCTACCCTACAAATGTTTGAAAAATATATTGACAATCGCATCTATCCTTAAAGTTTATGATCATCAACAAAATTGTCGAAGTTTTCCATTTTTACGTCTCATGGGATGAGTCTTTTATGAATCAACTTTGTCTTTACTTAATTTCTTATTTAATAATTTTGAATTCAATGTATTCTGCAAACCAAAATTTAAGAATGGCATTGCTCGTCTTCTTAGGTAGGAAATTTTCGGTTATTACGTTACATACATTTGCATATCGTGATATGTTATTAAAAATTAAAATGTACCAAAAAATTCACCTTTACGTCCATTCCTTTGATAGATGACTCATTTAACGGAATCCCA
>JAQGCY010000716.1:0-14686 GCA_034700645.1 Xenylla mediterranea | reverse complement strand
AGAAAGTGATATTAGAATGGGATTTAAATATGTTAAGTTGAATATGGATTTATTTTGTGAGAAGAATGGAGAGAAAAGTTTTAGCATTAGCACTCATTTTAACGTGTGAATGTTGAACCGCCGTGTGGAGAAAGGTGCGAATAATCAGAAATTGGAGGAAAGCTTTGTTGAATTTAGTTATCGTTTCGTCCCATATATTTTGAAAATTCTTATATATATATATATATTAACAATAACTTTAGATTTCAGCTACCAGCCCGCAAAGCTCGCCCTGCCTGTTTGTTGTTGAGTCGACGGCAGAGCTTGGCCGGGCCTAGTAGGTTCGCTTTGATTCATTTCATCGGGTCGTGCCTTTGCATCTTCTGAAAATTTGAGATACCTGCTCCTACGCATTTTTAACAACTTTGCTCCATTTTTCTTTGTTTTAGCTCTAATCGATTCAGGATTTTTTGGTTGCATTCCTCAATGGACACAAAAAGTCGAAGAGTGTAGTCTTACATTGGAACAAAAATTTAAAAACAAGGAATTCCATACTTCATTGGAAAGTTGCCAGTAAGTTTAATAATTATGGTTCATAAAATATTATTGCATTGCAAGCTCAGATTTTTGCTATGCATACTACACTTTTTTCAGGCAATTAAAATCAGTAAATGACTGCTTCACGGATGCCGGACAGCCCACTGAACAATGCAGCACAAAAGGTATAGATTCATTTGTAGATTTAACATCAAAAATTAATAATTGGATTGATGGAGATTGTATGGGAAGTGGAGGAATTGGACATTTATCAACATTGTTAGCAATGATATGCTTAGTTTTTGTAAAATTCTTCAGTTACTAGCTTCCTTTCCTTGTGAATTTTAATTAAATATTAATAAAAGATTTTTTTTGATTGACTTAAATGCAATGTTACTGGTGCTTTTACTTGAAGCCATTTGAAAAAAATAAATAAAAGAAGTTAAATGTTGTCACTATTTTGGGTAAAATAGGTTTACAATTCGGGGCATTAAAAGAAGTGTTACTCGAAAATCAGTGTAATTAAAATTGAACCCAACAATTGATTGGTTTGGTCTTTGGTATTGGTGCAGTCAGATAATAATAGTTTCCAAAAATATGGCACACTTGTGGTTGTCACAATACAATAAACTTCATTCAAGACTTTGCGTTAACAGTTCTAACAGGATCCATATTAATTGACTCACTCATTTCTTATGTCAATGTGTAATAAAAAATTCAACAGGTTAAACATAAACACTACAAACAATGACAATCACAAGGCATGGCAGTGAAAATAATAATACATTTTTTTTACCTAGAGTTTAAAGAAGAAAACAAGTTTTTACTTTTTCTGTTGCATTTTATTTAGTTCTTTGAACAATGTACTTATGAAAAATCTTTATTTCATGATTTTTCTGGTTCTAGTTTTACTTTGTATACGGCAGGTTACTGTCAACTTCAAGGTTTTGCTCTTGTCTTTTTGAACTTTTATTGCATATTGCAGCAACTCAAACAAATACAAAACATACAACAATACAACAACAAATGTCTGACTTTTATTGTCAAAATTTATGCATAAAATTCAATTTGCAGCAACAAATCTATATTATTATTCTTGCATGTTGTATGAATCAAGATCAATGCAAAAATAGTCAGTGTTTTTAATTGTTAAATAATTATTGACGTAGTGGTTATAATTTTTTAGTTTGTAGTTTAAAATGGTAGAAAGTAATAGTCTTAATCCAAATACTTCAATATATACATGGACTCAATATAGAATAATAATTATTTTATCTGTATGTAATTTCATTACATCTTCGGTATATTCATTACAAGTAGGTAAATCTTTGCTCGCAGTTAATTATCATCGTACAATTATCAATTTTTCAACCAATAGTCTCCATTCTATCCACCAGAAGCAGAAAAAAGAAATCTAACTTCTACAGAATATGGAATTGTTTTTGGAATTTATGAACTGGTTGTTTTTTTCTCTTGTCCATTTGTTCCATTTGTTGTAAGGACAATTTTTATATAAATGGTATTTGTTGAAAATTTATAACAAATGCTCTGTATGATTAATATAATTTAGACTGAAAAACTTGGAGCTTTTACTACATTTCATACAGGAGTATATACGGTTGTAACAAGCGTTGTTTTATTTGGGTATGAAATTATGAAAGAAAACAAAGTTCTCATTGTCAATTGGACTGTATGATTTTTGTTTAGATTTTTAGATAAAATCAACAATCATGTGAGCTTTCTTAGTCTATCAATTTTTCTTCGAATTTTTGAAGCAATGGGTTCATCATGGGTTCTTATAAGTACTTATACTTTGGGTCCTAAATTATTCCCTGAATCCGTTGCAACTGTTTTAGCTATATTTGAAACAATGTTTGCATTTGGTCAGGCTGCCGGACCACCGATTGGGAGTGTATTTTATCAGGTATTTCAGTTTTAATAATTGAAGCTTCATAAATTTTAAACAGCTTGATTTGATTTGATTTCCAAAGTTTGGTGGATTTACATTACCATTTGTTGTACTTGGTGGTACATTGGGTCTATTAACTATTTGTACATTGCAAATATTACCACATGAAAAAAATCCAGACAAAAAAGGTACAAACTCTGAAAATAAAGGATTTGGATTTTTGGGCCTTTTAAAAATTCCAATTGTTCAATTATATTCATTTAATCTCACGAGTACTGCTGTATCAATGGGATTTTTAACAGCAACACTAGAACCACATCTTCATCAAGTAAGGCTATAAAATCTTATTAGCTTATAAGGCTTTAGCTTTACTCTGAAAAATATATCGTTATACATAGTTTGATCTAACACCGATACAAACAGGAGCCATGTATTTAATTTTTGGAGGTGTTTACGCAATTAGTTCTCCGCCATGGTAAACTTAAGGCTTTAGTAATTTATACGTTTAAGTTTACTTAATAATGTGAATCAATTCAAATTTCCAATTTCCATTGGCCAATATTTTAGAGGATATCTTTGCGACCGGATTAATATTTCGAATCTCAAGTATATTCCATTTGTTGGCACAGTTTGTATTTTTATTGGATTTATGTTTTTAGGACCAATACCATTTTTGGACGTTCCTGCGTAGGATCATTATTAGGTTCCACAAAAAAAAACTATTCAACATTTTTAAATCAATATTTATTTCAGATCAATCGGTCTAGTTGCCGGAAGTTTGGTTTTAGTAGGACTTGGCTTAGGTGCTAATTATGTTTCTGGATTTCTATTAATTGTTGATGGAGCGAGAAAGTCAGTCCTAATCGATTATACTACATGAAATCTAAACTTAAATTCATTTAAATCTGTCAATTCAATAGAAATTCTAAGAATTATGAAAAGGGCAGTACAGAATTTGTATCGAGCTTATGGTTATCTTCTATAACATTTGGTTTATTTACTGGACCTATCATTGGAGGTTAGTCTAAAAAATTTAATGCAAATTTTGAATTTGCCACTACTGAACAAAATTTTCGCCACACTTTTAGGTGCTTTATATGAACACTTTGGTTTCCAATATGAAAGTTTATTTGTTGAACTCCTGTTCCTTATAAATGTAAGCAGAATAATTTTTAATTTTCAAATTTCAATAGTGTAAAACCTTTAATTTATCGTTATCGTTAGATTTTTGCTTTTCTTACTGAAACAATTCGCTCCAAGTTTACAAGAAGCATAGATATAAAGAATAACAATTTAACAAATGATCAAAGAACAGTTAATGAAATTTACCCGAAATTTACAATTACAAAATTAAGTCAAAGCGTTCAAATTCCACCAGCTAAATGGACAATTGACAATGGCAATGACAAGGATCCATTACTTCCTAAACAAATTCAGAAAGTGGATACAACAAAAAAGTTAAAAAATTATAATAGCATGTAGAAAGTCTATGTGAATAGAAAAAAAAAATAACTAAATAAAATTTACAAACGATTTTGAAGATCTCACTCCAAAAATATAGCTTTATTTATTCATTAAAGTCAAGACTTAACTCTTCTAACAAGATCCACATAAAATGGCTCATGTGTTATAAACAATATATTTCCTTTATGCTCTTTTAAAATTGTATCTTGTCTTCTTCCAATATTAAATTCCCGTAATAAATTAAAGTCAAGACTTAACTCTTCTAACAAGATCCACATAAAATGGCTCATGTGTTATAAACAATATATTTCCTTTATGCTCTTTTAAAATTGTATCTTGTCTTCTTCCAATATTAAATTCCCGTAATAAATTAACTAAAAATATTTTAACAACATCTAATGTAAATCTTTGCCCTAAACACGTCCTAGGTCCACCACCAAATGTTTGAAATGCGAATGGATTTAACTTATGTTTATTCTCATTTAGGAATCGGGTTGGATCAAATTTAAATGGTTCTGACCAATATTCTTCTTCATGATGAATTGCCCATGTTGGAAATATTATTATCATTCCTTTACGAATTTTAATTCCATTGAATTCCCAATCCTTTGTACATTTACGATCAACACGATGAAAAAATGGGACTAAGCGAAGGGCTTCATAAATAAATGCTGTTAAACGTGGCATTTGTGATTGTGATGTTGTTTCCCAATCAATTGATTGATTTCCAGTTTTAACCAAAACTGAATCAATTTCTTCAATTACAGTGTTCTGGAATTCTGGATTCATTGCCAAAAAATATATAATGTGACATAATTCTGAGCGTAGAGTTTCATAACTTGGTAAAAATACAGCAAATATTTGAGATAAGGCTGTTATGTCATTTATCCCTAAATTTTTATAATTTGGATCCGTATTAGAACGTTTTATAATTTGCGCGATGGAATTCACAAAATCTTGTTTTTGTAATGATTCATTAGTTTCTCGAGCTTTAATTATATTACGAATTGTTCGTTCTAGTTCTTCTAAGCTGGGATGATTTAGAGTTGGTAAGAATTTGGTTACAATTGGAAAGGAATCTAAAAAGAAATTCAAGAGAATAACTAAAGCAAGTTCGACAAAACTTCATCGCTTCAGGTATATATACTTAATACTTGTCATCTGCTTAATATACCTAGCGTCAAGGTAAATATAACTAAGCATTGTAAATGTACCTGCGTTTAGGGTATAAATAACTTAAACTAAAAATACCCAAGTTTCAGGGTATAAATACCATAAAGTTTCTGATTCAATTCAACTTACTAATTAAAGTTTGTGTCCAATCAAACTGAATTGCCAAAGCTTCTTTCATATTGCTTACAAATTTATTATTTGGATCTCTTGCATTTTCAATGTTGATTCCGCATAAGCATTTCCCAATTACTTCAAAAGCCAAAGGTGGTAAATATCTACAAATATTTCATTGAGACATCTGTGAAAATTTGAATTTACTTTGACTTACTCCTTGAATTCCATTTTCATTCGAGTTTCTCCGTTACCAAATTTCTCAGTCAAAAGTGCATTTACATATTCTTCTGAGATTTCAGAAACTTTTGCACATAGTTGCTTGAGCTTTCCAGTTGAAAAATTAGGTGCTAACATGGATCTCACTGTTTTCCATTTTTCATCTGTGTTATTTTGATTTAGCAAGTAAATTTATAAATTCTTAGATTGATAAAATTCTTACCATCAAGAAAATCCAAAATTTGTGAAGTTATATTAACTTCTGTTAAAAATGTTCTATGATTTCGAAAATAATCAAAATCCCTTGTTTGAATCAATCGAATCATTTCCACATCAGCAATAAATACTGTTGGAATCCTTCCATCGTACACCTGCAATTGCAGAAAACAGTTAGTTTTACAACAACGATAATTTTGTTCTAATTTTTTGTACATCACATACCCCATAAACTTTTCCATATTTTTTCATCCGCTCATAATCCACACGATGTTGGATTTCATTATGTCCATTTGGATTACTTCCAAGGAAAAAATGTGGTTTAACTACTGGAAATCCTAAATCTTCCAATTCACCATAATGCCATCGAGCATAGAGGATTAAAAATATTCCAACAATTACTACCACGCTTAGGAATACTATAAAGAAATACGATATAATGAAATAAATTGAACTTAATTCCATTATTGTACGTTAAAATTTAAACAACGATAACGCACACAACACAAGTGCAGAATCGCACAAAACAGCAATACAATTTTTTTGTCTTATTATGAATTTTCTTTGAGTTTGAAGTTGGTCATTTTTCTTCAGTTTTAGCTTTAGGAAACCAGTTTTTCAAGTATAGTATGGATGGATGAGATTATCTTTTAAATTCTTTTACTTTGACTAAATGTAAATTTTACATTAAAATGTGGTTTGAATGTGTAAAATTTCAGTTGGATTTATCATGTACAAAATATCCAACAATCTAGGCACTTATGCCTCTGACTGTGAAAAATATTTAGGCAAAAATAATTTGTACATTGTAATGTAGCATAGCAATGTAGCAACAAAATCTGATGCAAAGCAAAGCCAAAGTTTTATATTATTGTTGTATTGTTGCATTGTTGGACATACCACGTATATGAATCAAATGAGAATGAACAAAATGCAAAGAATTCGGCATAAACTCGGGTTCAAAATTTTATGTACTTTAATGTAAATGCAATTGTTCTTATCCACAGTCAGTGCTTAGTCGCTGAAATTTTAACCGTGCAACAAGAATTGTGAAATGAAAAACAATTAGAAATCTCCAATTTTACCGTTTCTTATTTAAAGTTCAAGTTTAAAATGGAAGAAACAGAAAGTCATACTAATAATAATTCTACCAATAAAAAATATACATGGATGCAGTATAGAGTGATAATTGTATTATCTTTATGTAATTTCATTGCATCTGCTGTATATTCTATACAGGTAAGGATTTAGAAAAAAAATTGAAATTTTACAAGGACTAAAAACTAGAAAACTTGTTTTATTCTAAAAGCAAAAAAAAAGTTGTTCACATAAATACAGTAATTAATGAATTTTAAATTTATGAAACCTCTATTATTCAAGATTTAGATTTAATCTAATATATATCTACAATGATCCGATTTTCTTTTTCAACCAATAGTCTCCATTCTATCCACCTGAAGCTGAAAAGAAAAATGTTACTTCTACAGAATATGGAATTGTTTTTGGAATTTATGAACTCGTTATTTTTTTCTCATGTCCTTTCGTTCCATTTGTTGTAAGGAAATTTTTTATTGAATATTTAATGCAAATACTCGATATGATATAATCAATATTTATTATAATGTTAGACTCAAAAACTTGGAGCTTTTACTACATTTCATACAGGAATTTATACAGTTGTAACAAGCGTTGTTTTATTTGGGTATGGAAAAAATTAAATCAACTATTTAATTCCCTAAGCATGAAATAATGAAAATTGTGGACAATGATATTTTTTATATTAATAGATTTCTAGATAGAATCAACAATCACATATGTTTTGTTGGACTATCAATTTTTCTACGAATTTTTGAAGCAATGGGTGCATCATTAGTTGTAATTACTAACTATACTTTTGGACCAAAATTGTTTCCTGAATCTGTTGCAACTGTATTAGCTATATTAGAAACAATGTTTGCATTTGGTCAGGCTGCTGGGCCGCCGATTGGTGGTGTATTTTATCAGGTTAGAAGAACTTAAAGTCAAAGCTCAAAATCCATCAATCTGTTCGATTCAATTAATTTTTTAAACTTAAACACTTTGACTTTAGCTTGGTGGATTTACATTACCATTTGTTGTACTTGGTGGTACATTGGGTCTATTAACTATTTGCACATTACCAACATTACCACGTGTAAAAAATAAAGACAACACCAATACAAACTCATCAACTCCTAATAAAGGATTTGGATTTTTAGCTCTGTTAAAAATCCCATTCGTTCAATTATATGTGTTTAATCAAACCAGTACGGCTATATCAGTTGGATTTTTAACAGCAACATTAGAACCACATCTTCGTCAGGTAAGCACGAAACTTGAAACTTGGAACAACGCTCTGCTAAAGTGCTAAGGTCCACTCTGAACGGTGAAATTTTTTTGAATACATAGTTTGACCTAACACCAATACAAACAGGGGCAATGTATTTAATTTATGGAGGTGTTTATGCTATTAGTTCTCCGCCGTGGTAAGGTTTAGCTTGTAAATTCACTTAATACTGTGAAAGTGAATCAATTCAAATTTTAGTATTTTTTGACAATATTTTAGGGGATATATTTCCGACCATATCTCAAATCCAAAGTATATTCCAATTGTTGGCTCAGTTTGTATGTTTGTAGGATTTATGTTTATCGGACCTGTGCCGTTTTTGAACGTTCCTACGTAAGCAATGGACCAATAAATTATTTAGATGTTTAATCAGAACAATGTTGATTTGATTTTAGGTCAATCGGTCTAGTTGCCGGAAGTTTGGTTTTAATTGGACTTGGCTTAGGAGCAATTTATGTTTCTGGATTTTTATTAATACTTAATGGAGCTAAGTAAGTCTATTATACAAATTACAAATGCATAGCTTAGCTGAATTGAATTGAAATATACTAATACTGTAGAAATTCCGAGGATTTTGAAGAAAGTAGTTCAGCATTCGTTTCGAGCTTATGGTTATCTGCTATTACTTTTGGTTCATTTATTGGACCGATCCTTGGAGGTTAGTTTTAGAGACAATGTTAAATTTGCCGACTAATAAAATTTTCGAAACATTTATAAATGTAGGTGCGTTATATCAACAATTTGGCTTTCAATATGAAACTTTATTTGTTGAGGGCCTGTTTATTATAAATGTAAGCAAAATTAATCACTTTTACTTTCCATTCCGTTTAAAACTATTATATTTAATCCATAGATTTTTGCACTTCTTATTGGAACAATTTGCTCAAAATCTACCCGAAGAATAGAGAATAACAATTTAACAAATCGTCTGAGAACATATACAGAACAAGGATTTTATTCATCTCTACCTAAATACAATCGTAGAATCTCATATAATTATGACAAGAATACAAAATTAATAAGTCAAAGCGTTCAAATTGTAGTAAAGACAAAAGTAAATGACAGAGACAATGACAAGGATCCTTTACTTCCCAAAGAACATCAGAAACTGGATAGAGACACAAGAAAAAAATATAATAGCATGTAGTTGTAGGCAGGTGAGATTGAAAGATTGAATTGATCGACAGACTTTAAACTAAAACTATTTTATATTACTTCCTAAACAAATAAAATTTGCAAAGCAAAGAAAAAAATATTGTATAAATTAATTTATTGTGTACATAATAATTTTAAATGTGTTAATACTTGTACTTTTATATCAACAAAACCAGTTTTCTAAGTAAAATGCTATGTTAAAACAATGAATATTAGGATTAGTTAGCCCAGGCCAGAATTCTTTTTTTTTTTGTTACAAGTAGACTCGGTAAAGCTCTGCCTTTTGATTTTAATGTTAAATTACAGAATTTTGAACTTTTCAATCTGAAAATTTTGAAAATTTTTGGTTATTAAAAAATTAACTTGTAAAATTGTATTAATATTGAGATGGGCATGAAAAATAAATTAAATCATGATAGCTTAGGCAGATAGTCAAAAAGTTGTCAAATCAACTTTTTGAATTTGATGTTGCATGACATTGCTCAGACTAGAAAAAAATATATACTATTAATTAGCCAACGCACAAGAATGTATGATGGTGTGTAGTGGTTTGACTAGTTGACTTTTACTTTACCGTGAGCCTGTTGCTGTTACACGCAAAATGATTCTCTTTATTGTTCTCATCATTTTTCTCCTAAGTTTAATATTGATAAGTTTCCTCGTGTTGTGCTATGAGCTTTTTAGGATTACAAGTGCAAGATCATTTTGGACAAAACATGGATTTCCAACTGTTAATGTCAAAGATTCATTATGGAAAATATTATGGGACAAAATCCCATCTCGACTATACATGCCGGACATTTATAATCATGGTAAGGAAGCTGGGCTTCCCTGTGTTGGATATTTAGAATATAATACACCAGCCCTTATGATCCTTGATCTTGACTTGATTAGAAGTATCCTTGGATCAGATTTTAAAAATTTTATGACTCGTAAACATTATCCAAATTTGGACTCAATTGATCCAATTCATAGTAAAATGTTATTCTTTGTGGAAAAAGAAAATTGGAGAGATCTTAGGAGAGACATTACACCAACATTTACTCCTTGTAAAATTAAAAGAATGATTCCGATTCTGGATCAAGTAGGAGTCCGCTTAGTTGAATTTATATCGAGTAAAAATCAAAATGAAGAAAATGAAGTTTGTTTTATGACTGCAATTATTGGGTAAGGCGGAAAGGCTTGAAATTTCATTTAAATAGTTACAGTAGTTAATTGAAACTTTCAAAAGGTACGTAATGGACTCGATTGGAAATGGAGTATTGAGCTTTAATCCAGAATTATTAGCAACAACACCCAACCCAGCCAATTTATTTAGAGAAAAAGCAACAACTCTATCAACTGATATTCTTTCGAGAACATTTTATAGTCTTGTACTAATGATTGTGTCGCCATTTTTGGCAAAAGGTAAGCAATAATTAATTACTTCTGAAGAGTTGAGCTGGCCGACTTAAAGCCCGGTTCGCCGAGCCTGGCTCGGCTGGGCCAAGTTCTGAGTGACCTGGATCGGGCCGGGCTTTTGTAAAAAATTCAATGACGGATCGGGCTGAAAACTTCATGTAAAAATCCAGAAAGCAGCTAAAAACGGATCTGACTTTTAATGTGTTACTTTTAACGGAGCTGATTGGGCCGGGCCTCTTTAAAAGTTCGGCTAGCTCAACTCTATCCTGAACTTACATAGTATTTAAAGCATTCAATTTTACACTTTTCCTCGCAGTAATAAAGAAGCCACTAATGGATCCAAGTGCTGATGTATATTTTAAATCAATATTTTTAGCTGAAATTGAAAAACGAAGAAGAAATCTTGATCCTAATGCGAAAAAAGTTGACGACTTAATACAACTTATGATTCAAAATCCAAATAATACAAATGAGATTATTTATTCACAAATGCTCAATTTTTTGGCAGCCGGTGAAAATTTTGGGGGTACTATAATGTTCTTACTTTTTGAATTAGCTATGGATTTGTCTATGCAAGAAAAATTATATGAAGAAATTATGAAATTTCCTAAACTTACATATGAAACTATTAATAGTATGAATTATTTGGATCAAGCTATAAACGGTAAGTAATTTTTACACAAATACTTCTTACGTTATGACCAGCGTTCAGGTGGATTAAACATCTTCTGGTTTAAACCGGTTGGGTTTTTGAATTGGGTGGTTTAAACTGGACAAAACTTTCAAAAAGCCAGTTCCGCCATTTAATCCACCTAAAAATTGGATGTTCTGTCCAGTTTAATCCACGCAACGTTGAAATTTCCGCCTCACTTTTGACGAAAAAAATTGTTTAATCCGGTTTATCTCAATTTTATCCATTAAATTCGGTTTATTAAACCAGGTTTAATCCACAGAAATGTTTAGTTGAGTGAAGCTACGAGGTTCTCAGTGCGCGCATTGATTTTCCGATTTATTCACTTTATATAGAGACTCTAAGAAAATATACTCCACAAGCAAGCCTTGAGCGCCATAGTGAGAATGAATATCCGCTTGCTGGAACTGATTTTGTAATACCAAAGAATGTAACAATAAGAATTCCAATTTACTCAATCCATATGGATCCAGAATACTATCCAAATCCAACTAAGTTTGACCCGAATCGTTTTGATCCAGGAAAAAAACATGATAATCATCCCCTTGCCTTTTTACCATTTGGTTATGGTGAACGGAACTGTTTGGGTATGAGATTTAGCGTAATTGGATGTAAAATTGGAATAGCTCATATAATCAGAAATTTTAAATTGATGCCTTGCACGAAAACACCCAAGTTTATGGATTTTGGGAATACAGACGGTCCACATTTCCCTGTATATGGATTATATCTTTCAGCTATAAAACGAAACGAAACTTTGGTCAAATGAAATGTAAATTTCTGTGAAAATAAATTGTTTCTTGATTGAAATATCAATATGTAGGAATACATATTTATGAGATTTATATATTATAAATCTCATATTATTTATAAGATTTATTGTATATATTTTTCCTAGCCCGGCAGAGCTCGCTTTGCCTTTTAGATATTGGACGACGGCATAGCTTGGCCGGGCTAGTAAAAAGCTCGCTACGCTCGCAGCGTATGCAGTCACAGGACATATTTGATAATTTTGGACATTTGGGTCCTTTCGGTACCAGTATGGCCACTGGGGACAGTTTTCTATTAATTAACTCTAATTCCTAAGTACCCTTGTTATGAGCTTCCGATTGATACCAAACATGACACGCTTGTGAGTTTGTTGCTAGGGAAACGCAAAGTTCCAAAAAATCAACAAAGTGTGGCTTCACGAAGAAAAAGAAAAACGGAATCAACAATTATAAAGTATAGATTATGAAAAATTTATGCTAAAAAAAGTACAATAAATCTAAACTAACTGCCAAATTACAATAAAAACCTGAATGATATAAAAGTTTTTGTATAATTCATTCATAAGTTGTATAATTGCTTGTACTTCAAACAAAAGAAAGTTTTTTTTTTGTTGTGCTTATAACTTATATGGTTGGAATGTTGGTCAGTGGAATATAAAATATTTTAATTTTTGAGAGAAGGAGAAAAACACGCGTATCCTCTAATTAAGTTAAATTCACAATTTATAAGGATTGTAGTACGTAATTTCTTGTATCATCGCTGGTTTTGAATAAGATGATTTTAATTAAACCTGTCTATGCTATATGTCTAGTCTAGTGGCATCATTTTTAATTCAGTTTTCTGGTTTATAGAAAATTTAAGGTTTTATCTTTTTTAGCATTTAGCAATCCAAATTCCAATCCAGCCAGATGTTCAGTAATTAAGTAGAAGCAAGGACATCAACTCATATAAGAATATAAATTCATGAAAAAACTAGAACAAGAATTATTTCATATAATTAATCAAATTAAACATTGAGAATGGCTTAGAATTTTACATATTTTAGTTTAGTCACACCACCTTTTCCTTTCGAATCGAATCGAACAAACATCATCAAAACTCATAATCATAATGTTTGCAGAAATTATTATACTGTCTATAATATTCATTATTCTCGTTTATAAATCTATTAGTTTAAAAAGACCAACCAATTTTCCACCTGGTCCAAAAAATTATCCAATCGTTGGAGCTAATTGGTTTTTAAAAAAATTACAATGTAGGACTGGAGCAGAGACATTTGAGAAATTAGGTGAAATTTTTGGTCCAGTTACTGGATTATTTTTAGGGAATATAAGAGTTGTGGTTGTAAATGGTTATGATGCAGCTAGGGAAATGTTTTCACGTGAAGATTTTGCATATCGTCCAGATTTATTTTTAAGAACTTATCCATTCAATGGAGAATTACGAGGTAAAGTAGAAATATAGAAATATACAGAGTGAATCATCTCAAGCGCACCCGATCAAAAATTTAAATTGAAATTTTTCTAGTTTCCACGGTAACCGTTGCAAGAGAATAGTATTTCTTCACAGTTAACATGCAAATAAGAAGCAGAAAACAAATTTTGCTCTGCAATTTCTGATAATTTTTTTATAAGGTGCGTTTAAGATGATTCACTCGGTACCTAGAATTATGAAAAATAGACAAAACCTTTCAATCCTCTAATTTTTGTTAGGCGTCTTTTCTACAAATGGTCATGTATGGAAAGAGCAACGGCGATTTACAGTCCGTAACCTTCGAGATTTAGGATTTGGAAAACGAACAATGGAAGGTGTAATTCATGAAGAAATTGAAGCAACAATGAATTTAATCAAAGAAGAAATCCATGCTCAAGCCGGAATTGTACAAATGAACAATAAATTTGTTATTTCTGTAACAAATGTCCTATGGAGTATTGTTACTGGAAAACGATTTTCACATAATGATAAAAAATTCCAGCAACTTTTATTTAAACTTAATTTATTTTTAAGAGCTGGTGATGTAAAAATTAATTTAGCAAATATGTATCCATGGACAAGATTTATACCATTTTTAGCTCGGGATGTAAATCAAATGATGGATGGATTTAGGTGTTGTTCTGAAATTATTGAGGATGCAATTCAAGAGCATAAATCCGTACATAGATTAAATTCCAATAATAATTCAAGTATGGATTTTATTGATAAATATTTAACAAAAATTGAGCAAGAGGAACAAGTTGAAAATCCAGAGAATTCAAGTTTTAATGGTAAATCAATCAATCAATTTTAGCTGTATTAACCAAATTTTTCTTAAAATTGCAGATAAGCAATTGGCAGCAGTTTGCTTTGATTTATTTAGTGCTGGATCCGAATCTACTGCATCTACAATTGATTTTGCTATTTTATACATGTTACTCTATCCAGACGTTCAAACTAAAGTTCATCATGAAATTGATAGTGTACTCGGAAGAGATAGATTTCCATCAATGGAAGACATTCCAAATTTACCATATACTGAAGCCGTACTTACAGAATTATTAAGAATTACACCAATTGCACCAGTTGCTGTACATCATACAAATATTGTTGATGCTAAATTTCAAGGATATGATTTGCCTAAAGGAACAGTTTGTTCAATAAATATACAAAGTGTTCATATGGAAAAATCTTATTGGAAAGATCCAGAAATTTTTCGACC
>JAQGCY010000715.1:0-14728 GCA_034700645.1 Xenylla mediterranea | reverse complement strand
GTTTTCGACTCCTTCCTCTGCATCTTCTGGACATTTGCTTCTGAGCATACCCTGAAGCTTCTCACATGTGAGCAAGTAAATTGCCTTACCCAAACAATAAGGATAAACACCTCGATAAAGTCCAAAAAACCCATCGGTCTCTTTAATATGCTTGACTAAAAAATAGATATTAGAAATAGTGGATTTAAATTTTGTTTGTTAATACTTACGATATTCAATCATGTTAGGTAGGAATAAGCATGGTCTCTGAAATAATGAAATGCTAGGAGTAGGTGGATATGGTTCATAACCGAGCTAAAAAAAGTAAAATAAACAGAAATCATACAGTTTTCAAAAGCTTCTTTTTAAAGAAATGAGGTACACTGTGCAGTTAGTTATTTAACTCACTTGCATTAAGGTTCTAGCATATTCAAAGGGATAGAAAACAAAGGTAACGGATCCACGGAACAAATAAGCAGCTCTTTCTAAACGCTTTTCGGTTTCTTTCTTCTCCAGCTCATCAGCGGTAGATTCCTTGTCCTCGGGAAGATTAACGTCCTCGGAGTCGGGCTTTTCATGTTGAGTCTCAGGCATGATTGATTGAGTGATTTAATAGTGTATCAAGGTACTTCTTGTTCTTCCTCTTCGCAATGACAATTGACAATATATGAAGAAATATAAACAAACCATAAATAAATCAACATAACATTACATTAAGTAAGAAGACATGGTTTTTTGACATTTACCTTTACGTAGAACGGGGAGGCGATGGTGATGGATAGTCTAACCTAGCCTACCTACGTACGTAATGCTAATACACTGATCGGACAATGGCTAGCTCATTAACTGTTGACAGTAGATCAGTCCAGAACTGGAGAATGAATGAATTCCAAGGGCTCCACGTCAAGGTCAAGGGTCACTAAAACTGGATCAAAGTTCAAAGTCTACCTACACTACAATACAACTATCTAGTACAACTAGCAGAGTAAAACAGTAACAGTATGACTTACATTACATCAACTTCAACATCAGGATCAGACAGAACAGTTTCCAACTTCCAATAATATGAAATATCAAATTCCCACATTTTCTGTGCCTTTCTCCACCCACTTTAAAAACCAAGCCAAGAAGAATAAGAGAGAGAAAGCCATAGCCAAGCCTCACTTTGTCACTTTCATCCTTAATCCAAGCCAAGCCTAATTTTTCTTTCAAACTACATACATCAAGTCCAACAATTCCATAATATATATGTATATCAAAGATTAATCAATTAATTCCGATTATTGTCAATTTCATCCATTTATATCAATTTCATTCTTCAATTCTCTTGCATCCTAAGCCTTTCTTTGTAGTAACAGTAAGTAATTCATTTGTACACGTATTAATTGAGTCTACGGAAGAAACAGACAAAGGTTTTCTTCCTTATTTTTATTCTCCCTTGTATATCTCATGAGTTATGAGAATGAAAGAAAATTACTACTATTATGTTGTGTAACTGTAAACGGTATATAAAAATGAGATAATATTCAATATAGATTTTGCCCACAACCTTTCTAAACAATGTTTGACCATTATGATCAAAAAATAAGAATAAAGTATACTAAGAAATTTCGAAATACAATATTTTTAACCATTTTCCTCCCAAAAAACCAATAAATCCAACATTTATAATTTTTTCATATTTTACAGTACATTTGTTTTTTTAAAGAATAAACTTGAATAAAGTATTAATCAAGCATAATTTTATTGATTTTTGTTTATGTTTTACGACCCCGAAAAATTTATGAAACCAAATCATTTATACCCTTTTTACTTTCTAACATATTTGCAAGCATGATATGGCACAACATGGGCCTTCTTCCGGTTGAATCCCCACATTTCAATACGATCAAGTACAAAGAGACGAGTGGCTTGGTCAACATGTTTATCAGAAGAATAAAGGACCCATGTCCGGAGATTATTAGACAAACAGTTAACAGCTAAAACGTACTTTTCGGAATCCGTCCATACGATTGACATTTTCATATTGTCTAATGAATAAAACCCCCATTAAATCAAAAGATTAAATAGTAAATAGTTGTAAACTTACAAATCATGATATGTTTGTTTGATGAGGCAGCTTCATCTGGTCGGCAAGTAATAAATCCTAAGTCCTCCGTGTCACAATTAAGAACTCCAGTGTAGTTGTCAAACCCATTCATTGTAAGTCCTTCATCTGTCCAAAAGTCTTTACGACATAAGTGATTGATTTCTTCCTCGCGAAGAGTAACGCCACGGAGAAATCGACTCTGGGCATGAACATTCATTGTACTGATGAATGGAGTATAAACTCCTGCAGAAAGAAGAGCCATGACCTGATTCATTAAAAATTAAATTTTTACAACCTAAGCAAATTCATAGTTGCTTGTAAACTCTTTACCTGTTGTCGATTGATAGAATTAGCATCAATTCCCCGGACTTGTGTATCACAAGCTCCCTCAGCCGCTTCTTCAGCATAATATCTTTGACATGTATTCCATGGGATTTCAATGTGGTCATTTGCATCAAAACCGTAGCCAACAACTAGATCCAGGATTTTTTCTTTGGTACTCTCATCAAGGTTCCGGTGCGGTGAAACCAACTGCCATCCACCTTGCTCGCCGCCCTCGCAGACTAAAATTAGTGCATATGAATGCCCGTCTGTCCAGATTGCAGTACGACGATATTCCTTAACCTCTGCAACCAGAAAAATCACAATGTCTATTTGTCTATGATTCATATTTTATTAAATGTATTTGTCTTACGAGTTTCAAGATATTCAGCATGGCAAGTGACATCCAATGGGTCTTGAACATTACATGCTTCGGGTTTGTAGACTATTGAAATAAATCTTTATATAGACTTTCCATGGAGAAAATCATTATTTTTGCATACCGGAATCGAACCCATAAAGACGAGTGTCTCTGATTGTATGCATGGATCGGAAACAGGCATTATTGGCAGGAGAGTTATCATATGCAACTCCAGTAACTGCTTTGGCCAAACTATTAATGGAGTTTGTGCTGCCCATTAAAATATGTACTCGATGAGCTAACATATCTGATAGCTACAACCATAAAATTTATACTATGAGACAGTTTCCGCTTTCTCTATGTATGACTTACCCATTCAGCATGCTCTTTAGTTGGATAAAAGGATGGACAAGCATAGTGACCACTTGCAGCATTGGAGCTTGAAGCTTCAGACCCGGATCCAGATTCGCTTCCTTCGCTAGCGCTGGAACTACTTCCGCTTACTCCTCCATGTGGACCATCATCATTAATGCTTGTTTTTTGAATAATCAGGACGTCTTTGGATCTTTCTTTTTCTTTAAGTTTCATCAATTTACTTTGGGTAGCTTTGAGTCCTTCAGGAAACCCATGAAGGGCATCCAGTAGGCCCACTACAATGATAAGAACTCTAAGGCAGTTACACGTCATTATGTACTAATGTCAAACCGGACAGTAATGAAGCCCTGTGAAATAAATGGAAGGTCTTTTATGCACTAAGTCTTTCTAGTCCACTCAAACAATTCCTTGCATTTCTTCTAATTTAATGAGGTAAGTGAACTCTATCAAAAGACAAGCCGAAAAAAAATGTCATTCAACTGCTGTAATTTTCCAATCATAGAATATTAATTTAAAATTGAACCATACCAGTGCTTGTCCGTACCTGGTTGCTAGTTCTAAAGGAAACAACAATTCTAAGTAATTAACAATGAAGCGTCTCTGGTCATAGAAATGCAATATCTTATGTGCTTTGAGGAAAAATTTTATTGCGCAATTTGCTTGTAATAAACTCTTTTTCAATTAAACAGACAAAAGTAAAATATAGTGCATTACTAACTTCCATTCATGAAAATAATGTAAAATACAATAAAATGCTACAATTTCTCCATATACCATAAAGTTTGCAAATTTAATCAAATTTCAACTTTAATAATATATTGAAAAAATCATAAAATTTTAACCTTGACTGCTTATCTTGCTTTACTTGAAATGACGATAATGAACAAATCTTACAAATAGTTTTATATTGATTATTTTATATTATTAGAAATTTTGTTCCAGAAAGCATCAAATTCATTTATAAATTTTACAATTTTTAATTTTTAACAAGGAGATGGAACGTGTTTTTATTCTTTACTCGAATATGTGTCTCTGGATTTTATTTGAGAATCAAGTTAGTCATGTAATTTATTTCAAAAGCAATTTTATTTCATCTAAAATGGGTTTATAAATGCGTGGTTTGCGAAATAAAATTATCATAAGAAACCTTAAGATTTAAGAAAATAGCTAGTCGAAATGAATAAATAGAACTTTTGTTGCTGAGTGCTAATTTTCTATTTACTTGTCACTTTGTACTTATAAAAATAATATCATTAAGGATGACTTTCCTATAGCTGAACTGGATTCGGTTTTATTTCAAGCATAAAACAGAATGGATTAATCAGTTTAATATGTTAAGATACGATTAGTGCTCCATTTAAAAGTTGTTTTGTTTTCTGTACATTTATTTTATTTATAGGAAATGATGCTACCAAACAATCAGATCAAAGTTTAGATCACTGTTTATTCTTCACATCTTGATAATAATATATGACAAATATTCTACATACATGTTACAATAACTGCTTAGTTTCATTTGATCGAAAATAGGAGACGAAAGAAATTGCTAGCATATTCAAGACGGCATAGTCAAGGAATTTATTACTAATAATGGCATGATTTATGATTTTCTTAAAAGCAATATATTTCTCCTTTGTATAATGTAATTTCTTTGGGTAGTTAATTTTTGCTTTTAGCTTCCCTTGCGGAGGAATCGGAATATAACCATAACCATGCCGATTTTTTTTCCTTATGGATATTTGCTGATGCTAGGCAGAAATATCTAGAATTTCGTCCACCTCATCACAGAACCTAAGACGCCATTTTTCACACTGCAAGGTATTGTCATATCGCACATCTGAAACAGTCTAAGTATTGGCAGTTTAGAAGAAAGTATTGTTCTTAATTCATTAGACCTCATAAAGAATCAGACTAGCATCTGGAACAACCAATATTGCAACTTTCAACAATGCAGGTAATGCTCCAATATTTTTATTTTACATATTTACAATTACAGTGTTAATTTTATATTAAATCTATTTCCCAGTGTTAATTTTAATTGTTATCTAAATACTTGTTAACGCAGATCAAAAGTGACACATTCCACAAAATGGAAAAAAACGAGAAAGAGGACGATGAAGTGATTCTTGTTGATGTCATGGACAAAAAGAAGCAAATGAAAGCAAGACTTCAGCTTCATTTTCCAACATTTATTTTAATGATCACTATGATTCAGGTAAGATCAAACTTTTGCTAAATTTTCGAATTGTAGATGTATACGTAAACTTGGATGTTTTAGGGAATTCTCTTCATGGCTTCGTTTATGGACTGCAATTTAAAAAACTCATATTGGATTCAAGCAAAATTTTGGAGTGATCCTTGCCAGCAATTTGAATTATGGAAGGTTATTGTTTACAGCTTCATTGTGATTAGGTGAGAAAGCTGTTGTTGGTTAGTGTTGATAATCTTATTTTAGTTTTATTCTTGATTTGGCTGCAGCATTCAAGGTCTGATTGGAACTTTACCAGTTCAACTTATCATTGGAATTCCGCTGGAGATTCTCCAATCTAGCAAAACAGTTGCAAAGATTTATTTTGCTGGAATTCTTGGTGGGGCTTTGGCTATAGGTATTTTTGATCGCAAGAGTTACGTTTTTGGACCATCGGCTGGAATTTGGGCTTTAAAAATGACATGGTTTGGATTTTCAATATTGGTAATTTGTTTTGATTTTTGATATGCTATGTACCATAAATTCACATGAAAAAACTGATTGTTTCAGAACTGGGCATCCCTGAAGCTTTATCATTTATTTATTTTATTTTTCCTGACGATGTTTATGTTCCTTGAAAATGTCTTTCTTGAAGATCCAGAAGTAAGTAAAAATAATTATTTTGTCAGAAAATGGATGCCTCTTCGTACTACAATGAATGCAACATTAACCAACTTTTATTATAGGCTTCTGCTTATGGACATTTTGGTGGAGCAATTATCGGACTGTTGGCATCTCTTTACTTCTTAAAGCCTTATGATGACAAACGGTGGAAACGAATTCTTGGCTTCATTTCCATTTTCATTGTTGTCTGTTTCGTATTCGCTAGTTTTATTACCAATCTTGTTGTTTTGGATCTTGACGAAGGAGCACTATGGAGAAGAAAATGCATGAAAACCATGATGAAATATTCAATTGGAATTAGAGTTGACCAAACGGACAACTTGACTACTCTGACTACACAAGGTATTTGGATTTCTGGCACCTTTAATCTTACTGCTGAAGATATGTTGACAGAGTCTCGAGAATACTATGCTGATGTATCAGGGCTAAATGAAACATTCTGAATATGATAGATTCGTAACCAATCAAAAAAGTTAAATATTCTTTACCCATTTCTTGCTAACAATGTAAAACTTATATGAACAATTAATTGTTAAACTCTTTATTCTTGCACTGTGCTACAGTTAAAAACAGAGAAAAACTTCTGTAGTTTTATTACTTACAACTGTATGTCGTTAAATCTTTTATAGTCTTTTAGTGATTCTGAAATTAAAAGCATTGTTAATTTTATTGGAAAAATATCGTATTGATTCTAAAACTGATTGCAAATGTAAAGTTAGAAAGTGTAAGCATTTCTTCATTTCATATTTAAGAGGTATTTGCCTAGTTCTTGGACGCACGCTATTGGCCACATTTAAAACTTCAAGGTTTATTTTATTGGATTATGTTTTACTGATTACTTAGTACGCTTAATGAGCAAAAGTAAACCTTTTTTTAACAATGGAACAACTAAGATCGAAAGATCAATTGCTTGTTGTTTGTGTAACAATTATGCACGAACTTGTTATTCCTCCCATGGTTTTTATTTCACTGGAAAGTTGATTATCTATTCTCGAAATGCGCCTACAAATTTCTGGGACAGTTTTAATGAATTGAGTTAGTAACGTAAATTAATTTTTCTCACAATTTCACCTTATAAGTATAATTCGTCGAGAAAGATTACTGTATTTGTGTATTACCTTACGTTATTAAGTAGGAAGTGCATCCGACTATTACTGCTATTTGCATCCCAGTGTGAGTTCAATCGATAATTAAATACTAGATACAGGGTAAGTTTAATTTTAATTCACTAGGAATATGAAGCCAACTGAAGTCGGAGTCGGTGACCGGATGAATCATACTTCGACCTCTGAGAACTAAATAAATATTCTTCCCATACTCATATCATGTTATATGAATATTACGAATATTGAGATAAACGTCTAAGAATGATTCAGTTTTAATTTATTTGCTTTTAAATATGAATGCACTGAATCTTTCAGTTGGTCGAATATGAATGGATAAATGTGGTTATGAAGTGAGCTTATCGATTTTTAAGGATTTTGACAACTGGAACTACTGTGGACTGACTGGATGACAAATTATAATTTTCTTGGAACTAATCATCCAAAAGACTTTTATTGAGCTTTAAATCCTTTCGTTTATAAACAATAAGAACTTACAGAATTAGTGAAATATAAATGCACGAATACAAAAAGGCTGTGATAGCTGTGACTTGTGTGAATTAAATAGATTGTGAGAAATTACTCCTGCTTTTTGGGATTGGGAGTTTTTACCTTTTTCAAGCTAATCACAGAAAAAAGTGAAGCTTCCTTTTTCTGCTCGTCTGTGAATTAAACAAACGTGAAAGAAAAAATAGAATCTTAAGATAAACTTGAGGAATCATATATATTAATTCCTCCATAAACAGTGAGCTAAGATCTTATTGTTTCAAGAATGCAAGTTATACTTGGTGTTATTCAAGCAGGGTGGTCAGTAATATGGAGTTTTCTCACAGCAATTGGTTTACAGTTTCTACCAGGACGCTTTTTAACTAAGAAAAGCGTTGAAGGTCAAATTGTTTTAATTACTGGAGGTGGATCAGGTTTTGGAAGAATATTCGCCAAAAAGTTTGCGCTTGAATACAAAGCGATTGTTGTAATCTGGGATATTAATCAGGAAGGTAATACTTCATAACACAGTTCTCATAGTTTAATAATAATAAATAAAACAACAATTTAATGGAATTAGGGATGGAAGAAACTATTGATCAAATTTCTAAAAATGGTGGTCTATGTTATGGTTATCATGTTGACGTTGGTTCAAAGGAACAAGTTTATTCTGCAGCTGCAAAACTTCGAGAAGAAATTGGGGAATTATATATGTTGATTAATAATGCTGGTATTGGAAATGGAGATATTCTTCTAGAACTGGATGATAAGAAGATTGATAAAATGTTTCAAGTCAACATACTAGCACATTTCTGGGTAACCTCAAAGATTTTTGTACGTATTGCAGTAGATAAATGATTTATAATCTGATTTATTTTTAGACTGTGAAAGCATTTTTACCCCATATGCTTCGTAAAGGCAAGGGACATATTGTAACAATGGCTTCGGCTGCAGGATTGGTAGGTGGACCAAAAGTAATTGATTACACCAGCACTAAATTTGCAGCGGTTGGGTTTCATGAAAGTTTAACAGCTGAACTACTAGTAAGTTGGATTTTACTTAGATTCGGCTCTAACATGAATTTTGGTCCTGAGCAAAAATGTTAATTAACTCTTTGATCCTAAATTATTTAATTAAAAATAGTGTGCGTATCCGGACTCAGGTATTCAAACTACTTTACTTTGCCCATGGTTTGCACGAACTCCAATGATACATGGAAAGGAGGATCAGATTGTATCGTTTAGGTATGCTTACATATAATTTATTAAACAAAAATGAAATCCTTCGAGAAATGACTAAGTGAATTTAAAATTAAAATAATTACATAATAATGTTTACAGTTTTGTGCCAATCCATGATCCTGAACCATTAGTCGATGAAATGATTCATGGAATCCTTACAGATGAATACATATTAATACCCAGTCCGGCATGCAGATTTATATTGTTTTTCAAATCGTAAGTTGAGAAAGCAAACTTGTATTGCATAAACTAATTATCAAATATCATGATCAATATATTGCAAATGAGTCTTTTTACTTGTTTTGATTCCAGGATTTTACCTTTTCGTACATTCCGGGCATTCCAAGCTATTTTTGGTAAAGCTTTCCGTAAAACAATTATGATTGGAACAAAGTTAGATCTGAATAGTAATTTTAAGTCAAATGACCTCAAATGAATATGCTTATTTATTTAGTTTTACCATTTCTACTTAAATACATGAAGAAGGACAAAGCTCTGTCCGAATGCTCGTTAATAAAGTTTTAAATCCACCAAACATGGCATCCTCGAGGCCTTTAAATCATATTCCATATTTTAAATACGTGAATTAATTACTCGATTAAAGTTGTCCTATTTTTTGTGATGATAAAATAATGAAAATACTTGGATTTTTTATTATGGTTATTTGTAATTTTGGTACTTTTAGCACAAAAGTTAATCCCAAGACGAGAAATACGATAATTTACTATAAATAACGTTGGCAAATAATTCCTTTTCCCCTATTTAAATCAAGAAATGTTCTTACTTTGGAACTCACTATAGTAAGAGTGTGGATTGTTCCAGTTACAAGTTTGTTTTAGATTTCGAATCATATTAATATTATGCCTGTGAGAGCATTTTGGCAATTCAGTTTTCTTCAACGAAAATGTATAATGGAAATTATACTCGTATTAGCATTAGCAATTATTAATTGAATTTATATTTTGTTATTAAGCGGCGCGTGCCATATTATTTTCTACCGAATCTCACAAATTGCATTTGGTATGGCTAGTTGGAAATATTTTACTAGTTGACTGGTTCGATAACATTTGCATAATTGTTTAAGTTTGTCCTGAAAATCTTGCAACCAGACTATAATTGCGGTTTATAAATTTTTTGCATTTAATAATGTTTTCTTAAATTCATAAAGAAATGTGCAATTCAAACAACAACAAAACAATTCATTTCAACAAAATCTATTATTTATTAAACTTTATTTTGAAGTACTGCATGCCTTGATTTAGTTATTTCAATTTTCTTATTGTTCAACATTCAGTTAACTATAACTTATTCGTGGTTAACCCTTGCAAACTTGAATAAAAGCCATATGCGAACACATGGCCAAAGGCAAGAAACTGGAACATGAAGCTTCATTAATATCAATTTTTGTTCCTAAAAGTCAGGACAAATTGTTGAATTGGGTTTAATAAACTTTCTAAGGTTTGCAAATTTACCTTCTTCATCTAAGCACTTTTCCATTTCGGTTTTCAAATCTGTACGAATCGACTCCGGGAGACGTGCGTCCATTGTTTTAAGAATATTTTCTTTATGAGGTTTACCACTTCCATCAATCTAAATTTCAATTGATTCATTATACTTCAACTAATTTTGTTCCATAAGCATAAGTGTTGCTTACCAATTCTTTCTTCTGCATCACACACTTACTAAAGCATCCAGCATTATCAGCTTTCAAATCAGTGAAGGACTTAGCACCAACCACTGTTAAACATTCTTTAAATTGCATAAGTTCCTCTTCATTGGCTTTGAGCGTTTCGCCTCGACATTTCATCTCGATAGATTTTACCTGGGAATAAGTTTTTAGTATTAAATGTTTTACTGATTATGACTATAATTGTGTTTTAATGTATACGTACATTCCGGATGCTCACGGCAAAAAGAACAGTAAAAAGTAAAAACAAAGCACCACTACACTGTTTCATTTTATGTTGACAATAACTCTAAAATGTATCTACTAGAAAATGCAAAAGAGATGCGAATGTGACTGGATAAATAAAAATTTGACGATTTATATAGATGGCTCAAGGTATGGTAGAGTTACTCATTAAAAAGAACAACTGCTCATAATTATTAGAATTGGTTTTAATGGTAGGTATGCTATTATATCACATCATATTGTATCATTTATGTGGACATTTTAAGCTCTATTTTCATTGTTATAACACTGATTGTTTGAGACAAACCGGAAACTCCCTGTCCATAAGAACGTCAGAAGGAGCTGAGATGATTCATTATATTAAATTATTTCAATTACCCTTGGTCAAGGTTTTAATTAAACCTTACTTCAAATTATAGTAAATAAATTGTATAATTACATAACGTGACTTTTATGAGCCTGTTCAAGCATGTTTGTAAGGTGTCATATTATTAATTATAGAATATGAGCTTTCATTATTACAATGCAAGTCAATTAAAAAATGCATCATCTTTACATCAGACTTAGACCTATGAATAAGTTGAATTTTGCATTGTACAAGAGCCTTTTGTTACTTTTATTTTTACATTTATAATTTACATCAAAACCAACCGGAAAATTTTTGTTGTTAAACTCGTACTAATACTTTCTGAATGAAAAATGTATAATTCGAACTTTAGTTTTGTATTTTAGTTTATTGTAAATTGTTCATTTGCTTTTTCAAAACTCCGAATGCCAAGCCCACTTCACAGTTTGGAAGCGGTGGAATTCTAGACTAAGAGCAATGTTACTTATGGAATCCTAATCAATATGCTCAGCACTATACAACAGCAGAATCAAACATTCGGTATGCTCGAGGTAACATCCAAGAGCCGCAGATTTACCCCCCAGGAAATTGTTGGGGTTTTTTAAAAAATGAAAACGACCAATGCAATTTTGTGGAATTAACATGTAACATATTTCGACCATATTTTTGAAAGAGCCAAGCCGAGAGTGTAACCAAATATATTGTTCTCTGGGGTTAGTAGAAAAAACAAAATATAGTCGGTTTAACTTTGTAAATTTTGTTATTTTCAGGAACTCAAAATACATTAAAATGTGAAATTTGTCATGAATATGAGCCATATTTTCCATTGGAGTAAAGGATTCGTCTCACGAGCATCATCAAAGTCAATTTAAGGGTTTCGCCTCCGTATTTACAGTCCCAAAAATGAATAATTATCCGATGCAGTAGGCCTATGATTGATAATTAATCAGCTTTAAATGTTCAATCAGTTCTGTTTGTAATTTCAAGTTGGGAATAAAATTGTTTGTTTCGTCTTATTAAAAGTTGCCTAATTTTTTTCTCGTAATATACGCTTAAGTTTCATTGAGAAATGGATGAAAGCAAAAATTCCAAACATTATTCTTCGAAAATTCCAAAAAAAACCTTTGCTTTGCTCCTCGCCTTTGCATATTAAACGTTAATCATTTTCATTATGCTTATTTTGTAACTTAACCAAAATTTATTTACTAATTCAATGTGTTCATAACAAAGTGTATATGCATTTAGTATTGTGAATAAATCTAAAGTGATGAACTGTGTGAAATCGAACTCGAAGCCCTTGGAAATTCTAATTTAAGAACAAATACATGTATAAGTACATCACACATAGAAAAGTTGACTATGAGTGTAACGTGCTTTAAATTCTAGAACAGCTCCAAATACCCATTGATCGCGATTGCGATTCAATCGAATTCACTCCAATAATCGGCATTATAAAACTAGAAAAGAAATTATGTTAAGGCTTGAATAGATAAAGAATATAACGTGATTGATTCGTGAAGAATCCAACGTTAGTTTTGATTCGTGAAGAATCAAACGTTAGTAAAAATATGCTCTTGCTTTATGCAGATGCAAATTCATGGTTGTCGGCTGGATTGGATTTAAATAGTCAACGAGAGATTTAAGTCCAAACGAAACTTCCTAACCAACAACATTGCCTTGATAAAAGTTTATTGGCATTGGTCAGGTATGCATTATGCACCGAAGGGGACTATAACTGATAAGTAAAGGTACTCCAGAGAGGAATGGTACACTTTTGACTATGCTTAGTAAATAAATATCAGTTTGGGGTTAGTGTTCCAAGAAGACGGTTGAAAATAAAAATTGAATGTGAATTGCATGAACAAAGTAGTGAAGGAATTACACTTCTATTAGTTCTTAGAATATTTTAATTTTTGAATTAAATGGGATCAAGTTACATTAAAAAGTGATTCATCCGATCCTTAAGAAGTAGACGTCGAAATAAACAAGAAAAGAGTAAGAAAATATATCTATTATATCATTACGACTATTGCGGTTTAAGTTTATGAAGCAACAGCCTCCATTTTTATATTGCTTAATCGAGAATTATTTCAATGTTGACCTTTACGTACTCTCTTTACAGCTCCGTCACATTTTTTATTCCATAATGGCACCAACAGGAGTTAAAATTAAAACAGAAAAACGAAGTGCTGAAACGTCTGATGGAGAAACCCAAAATGTAGCTGCTGGACCAAGTGCCAAAAAGACAAAAACCCTACTTCCAACCGCAGCCAAGAAGAAGGAAATCAAAACTACACAAAATGCAGCTCGGAAATCATTGGATGTGCAACAGGCAACCAATCCTCTTGAATTTGATATGGTAAGTCTTACTGATTGAAATGCTCAAATAAATGCAAATATAAACCAATGATTTCCTTACTCTGAAAATATGCATAATCAATTTTCAGATTCTTGAGAATGTCGTGTCTCATCTGGACGTTGAGCATCTGAAAGCTTGCCGTTTGGTTAATAAGCAGTTCAACTACCATGCTAATCGGAGACTCAATGAAATGAATGCAACCATTTCACTAAGAGACTACAAATCCTCGGCTAACTTTGCTAAAATTCTTAAGAAATATAAAAAAGGAATGGGAAACTTTCCATTTAAAACATTCTCAATTCATAACAAAGTTTCACAAAATATGACCAAGCAGCTAAAAGATTATGGAGAGCTTATGCAAAGTCTTACCATCAGCATTGAACCAGCTTATGCCCTTAGGAATGCAGGACCTGTTTTAAAATTTGAAAATTTGATCGACAGCGTCCTTATAAATACTCCAAACTTGGAATCGCTGACCTTAACAAATGTAAGTAAAAAGCATATCGAATTATATTAGAACAGTAAGAATTAAGTCTTCCTAATCCTTACTTAGATTTGCTTCCAATCTTATAATACGTCCTTGGACCAGGCAAACCAACCAGCACAACTTTTAACAAACACGTCTTTGCCAAAGCTGAAGACATTAACAATCAATTCCTCGTTCCCAAGAATCAGCAAATCAACTTTTTACGGTAACGGAGCAATTGCATGGGAATCATCAAATCGTTTTCGACAAGTAATACAGAATTTGTGCTCCATTGGACAAGCCCTTACCAATGTTACTTTAAATTTCTTCCCATCTTCAAACCACGAAGGTGCTGAAGCTGAAGCAGATCACTTATCATACAAGAATGTTTCACTTTTCTTAAACATCAAGGCAGCCGCAGCTTTCTACGAAAGTCTTACAACTCTGCCTATAAAATTAGAGGAACTTAAAATTGTTGCAAACGATGCTCTTGAAGGACGAATTGAGAATATTTTACGAGCCCACGCTCTTACCCTTAAAACATTAAATATAACTCTACCAAATATTATACTGGAACCAGAGCAGCCACATCAATGGCGACTGAATATAGTCCGAGCAACTGAAGCTCAATATCACACTCAGAATTACATTCCAGTGATGCCCGAATTAAAGACTTTAATTCTAATTGCTCCACATGGCCCACCCTATGCTATTGAACAAATCTCCCCTAATACACACTTTCCAACTTTGCAAGCATTAACCATTTCACATCATGTATTTCAGAAATGTTTTCCACCTAATGGACTCTATCCATCTGT
>JAQGCY010000714.1:0-14736 GCA_034700645.1 Xenylla mediterranea | reverse complement strand
GTCATCTTCCAGTCTTGTATCTCAAAATTTAACACAGTCCCCACTACAAAAATTTCCCAAATGCAAGTTTGATAAATGTTTAAAAAGGAAGAAAATTAAACGAATTGAGAGCAGCACGATCACAATGGTTCCTACAAGTTTCCTTCAATCCTCCGAGGATTATTACATTACACCGACCACAACAATAACAAGTTTTCCAATGGATTACATTGATTCCACTATTAATCCTACCACAATACCAATATCAGATAATTTGGTTGATTTTGCTGAATTGAAAACCATTTTAAGGTCAAAAAGGAAGAGTTGTGCAAAAAAATCAAATAGAACTACAAGTTACTTATGTGAAAAAGTAAAATTGGCATCTTGGTTACTTCATGAAACAGGAAAAAATGAAACAAATGTAATTGACAATTATGTACGACTCCTTAAAAACCCTGATGCAACATTTGAATTAACTACTCAAAGTGAATTATTACCTGAAAATTGGGGAGAAAATATGATTTATAAATTTATTATGAAATATGGTGAACCAGTAGATAAATTATTATTTTTCCAATTTAAAAAATATATTAAATCACGAGAATTATTAGTTTCAATACCAAATTTGGGAATGAAAGTCGGATTAAGCCCAAGAGTCCATACTGATGTTGGAACTGGAAGAACCCTGTTCGATCCTGGATTTAATCTCAAGCTTAAACTACCATTTTTTCATGACGAATTAAGTAAGTAAAAATATACAATAAAATAAAATACATTTAACAATTTTTATTATTGTAAATAATAGACCAAAATCATATATTTCCTTCATAATAAGTTTACATTTATGAAAGCTTCATCTTATTTTTTTTTGTTTTACTGTTTTAACCTAATTCACGTCTCCAAAAAAACATAAGATGAAGATATAACAATACCGCAACATAATGTTTATAATTTGATGACTAATTCTAATAATACGTCCCAATACCATTCTATACAAAAGACACCTATAATTCCATATAATTTTACGTGATAATAAATCTACATACAATTCAATGTCATATTGTTGAAAAGGAAAATTGACTGACAATAATACTCTAACACAAATATTTTAATATGCACTTTCTTTTAAATGTATCAGTTTGTTTTTTAACTATCAAGAGATAAAAACATTCCATAAGAATAAGAAATAAGAATATGAGTATTAAGTATGGATTCATTTCTTTATTTATTTATGGATGTAAATTACAATATAGAAATTTCAATACCGCACATCATGTAGTCATATTTAGTGTTTAGTACTTTGTGTTTGTTCTGATTTTTTTCGTTTTCTTCTTTTCTTCTTAACAAAACAATTTTTGGTCTGCCTAGGGTGTGTTGTGTTTGAGAAACTGCTCATTTTTAAGGAGTATTACTATAAACATAAAGAAATCGTACAATTGTTAAAATAGTTGCCTACAATAGAAGATTTGAACTAAAAGCAATGCATTAAATACATACACATGATACTACTGTACTATTAGCACATATATTATTTATACATATAGGTAGCAAGGAAAGATTCTTTTGTTTTATTTAATAAATCATGAAATTTTTGTTAAAGATGATGCATTCGCATTGGGTCGAAATCGCATCATGCGGATCAAGTTCACACTGCTTGACTTCTCTTGTGCAAAAATAAAATAAAGATGGACTATATGGTTATATCTGGACGAGGATGCACTAGTTAAATAGTTCTTTCTTTGTACTATTTTTTTTATTTTATTTGCAATCGTAACATTATATTCAAGGATTTTTGTTACTCTAAATTAATACAGACACACATAACTTTCTTCAGGAAAAAAAAGAGTGATGTATCCATTTCACAAATAAACAATTTTTGACAATTTTACAAATTAAATTGTTATATCCTAATTGAAGGAAATTGTTAGTAATTAATCACTTTATTTTCCTACATCACTTTAAAGTTGATAATTATACTTTTGCTTCATTTGTCATTTAAAATATCAACCCCCTTGAGAGACATATACGATACACTGAGCAAAAAATATAACTCCATGGTTGACATATGCAGAACTTATTTTTTTTTATGCCTAATTTATCATTTATCTCCCAGCGACTAACGTATTAAATGCAGAATACGTTGAACATAAACAAACTATTAGTATTAAGTCCTCATTGGACTATCATTGGATTCTATGTAATAAATAACTAAACATAGTTAATCTGCAAAGTGTAAGAAAGGAATTAATCATCTTATTAGCTTCATAACATAACGTGGCGTGGGAATTAAGGTTATTTATTTACTTTATGAAAAACAAAAATTTGTCTGATTCTTCCAAAAATTCTTACAATTCGATCTTAATATCTTCATTCACCTAAAGTTTCGTAGAAATTTCTCTCATCCTTTTCCTCATACATTTTTTTCTTTTCCTCTTATATGCGGTTATACTAACTTTAACTAATACATACAAAGATTTAGGTCAGGTTAATGCTAATCATTTGTACGTATGACATCACTAGAGTCCAAGGAATATAAACTGTGACACAACAACGTTATTTGGAATTCATGTGGGTCTTCGGTTGATGCTATTCTTTTCTTGGTTTGTTTTAAAGTTGATGCCGTTTGCTCATTTAATTATGTTTATAAAAATCAATCCGTTCAATTGAATTTTATTTATAGATAAAAAATGAATAAGAAAATAGATACAAAAGAAAAAACCAAGCCTTGGGCTAGTTAAGCAGATTTTGGTCTACAATTTTTCATCATTTCCTATTTGTGATAATTAAATGCAAGAAAAAGGAGATAAAAGCTGTACGTGTAAGATGTGATGTTGATGATGATGTGTATTCCAAATGCATAGGCATAACTTGAATCAACTAACTATAAATATTCATAGAACATGTAACATATTGTTTCCATTCATAGGTTTGGAATTGGATGGATGTTAACAATTTAAGTAGTACAGAAAATAATAGTAAAATCAATAGTAGTATTGTAGTATATTTATGATTCAAAACTTGATTTGTGTTAAACAAATATTACAAATTAATTGACAATTTCATAAGTATTCTAGAGTTTTTAAGCCTCAACGTTTACATTTTCAAATTGTGTGACATCTGCTCTGTTATGTTAAGAATGAAATTCTTATACGTACCTTGAATTGACCACTTGAACATTGTTACAGTTTAGGTCTGAAATTTGGAATTGGCTTTTTTTTCTGGTAGCACTAAGAAAAAATGAGATTTAGAGTTAGTAATTATGAGTATGAGGTAGAAGTATGCAAAAAGTAGAACGTTGAAATTAAGTTAATGTGCTGATAGTGTTCAATGGTTTTCAGTTTTTTTTTTATCTCAAGCAAGAACCCATAGTAAATTACAATATAAAGTAAAATATTTATTGTACAAAAATGATAAAAAAAATATCATACATGTTTATTATAAGCTGCATGCTACAAATTTTTCAAGGTCTTACCATAGGTTATGCACTCCATCTAAAATTTTATCATTTAAAATCAAAACTGCAATAAACTAATTATTATTTGAATTATTTGAACAATTTTCTACCATTTTAATTGGAAGGTAAAAATTTGTAACGCAAAATGAGAACGGTGTACTTGCACTGACTGATGAAACAAAGTTGAGCCTTTTATCTGCGATAATTTTGTGGATGAATGTGAGAATGAATGAATTTCATTAATAGTTTTGCAAATATATGCTATTACGATTTCCTTATGTAATTAATTCACAAACAATTCATTTGAGAGGTAACAGTATTACCGCACCTAAATTTTTCCTTCTTTTAATCCTGACAAAGCAAATCTTCTTTATTATTATAATAAAGAGTATTAAGATTACTGAATTAAAGTCACCGAAAACTATAGATTATTCGTAGGTTTGCTGTTTTTGTAAGAAATAATGAATTTAGGTAACAATTCCGTTGATTAGCACATTTTTTTAATTTCCATAAATCCCGGACACACACTAAAAATTGTAAGCCATCCCTGTACAAAGATTCAATATGTGCTAAATGCAGTAAAACATATTTTTTTGTGTATCGTTTAAGAATTAAGGTTATAGTTATGCTAAATAATTTTTAATCCAAAAATCCCTTAACTTCTCATATTGTAATAAACAAATTGGGTTGTAATTAAATTTGAAATTTTGAATTTGATTATTTCAAAATTACAATGTTCAATACAGTTTTAACTTAATCATGTCAATTGTACGAGTAATTGATTTTCAAAGATTGACACGCAAAGAAAAGGTTTGCCTGATTGAATCCTAAACACGCACCGAAGAAATATTGATTTGATATTTTACTTTCTTTTGTAAAGTTTTTCCAAGTACAAAATATATTCTACAGTCAGATCAATTGATTTAAAATAATTAAATACATTTCAATTCATTATTATTATTTGGCTTAAACTAGCCAGACTTTTAATTTTAGCCTGTTCACCCGACACCCTTACAATAGGCAATAGACGACTTACTGAATAATGTTACTATCTGAAGCATAAAATCATTATTCGGTTATTACATAACCCTTACATCAATAAATAACCCTTCAATAATTCTTTATTTCATAAATAAGAATTAAGATTTTCATCGACGATGATTAGGCATGATAATAAAGCAAAACTGTTTAATTCTCTATATCGATGAAATAACATAAATGTAACGTTGTTCATTATAGGCACTTCGTCATAGAGTAGGATATGATCTCATTTTTGATCTCATGGGATATTAATTTTTATTGATTCAACCAACTACAAGAAAATAATTAACTAGCGAATTCCTTTCCGCGAAGTCAAAGTAAAAGTGGAGTTGTATATGTTGATTGACAGTACAAGTTCAAAGTGGATTATTAACCTGAAATATTTGTCTCTTCAAGAAAGTGTTCGAAGTTAAAATAAACTTTCTGCATTCGAAAAATGCATCCTTAAAAACGTTGTTTGAGAAGCTAAAATGATGAATTCATTCACAAACTATTTGATTAATTCTGCTTAGTAGCTTTTATTCGCTACTCATCATTTATGTAGCCATTCAGATCCTTACTGAAAACTTGCTTTTTCTTGTTACAATGTTTTCTACCATTCATGCTATTGTACTTCTGAGAAATCCACTGTAACAATACAATAAATGTAATGTTGTTAGTCATTTTGTATTTCCAGTCAACGCAATCTGCTTTCTAAGTTAAATTACTTACCTACCTCAGCTAATCAACTAAACCAGTTTTAAATTGCACAAATGAGCAGAGTGTAATTATTAATTTTTATTGTTTATTTACCAATTCACCATTTAGTTTTACTTTCGGATAATTTTCCTTGTTACTTAAACTTATGGAAGCCAAATAGGAAGAGTGTCATTAATTGAGTCAATTTAGTTCACAATTTCTTACTGGTTTTTACCAATGAATTTTATTATTTAGCCCCGTATTTGAAAATCATATCACAAATTCTCTGTTCTATTTGTTCAGTTTGAAGAAGCTAAAAATTACAAATGCACTTCTTAATTAAAGAGGCCAGTCAGTCTCGTGAAATAGTTGAGAGCGTCATTTTTTCATTTTGAAGTCTAACACGCGAACATGCAATTGCAATACAGAATCGAATATATGAGTTAAGAACGGTTTAATCAAAGTCATAACTATGAATAACATCAACATCAAACTAAGATTTTCAAGGAGATCTCTCTCTGATATGTCTGACGTTCTATTTAGACCAAAAATAAGATATGGATTATTTTTCTGTATATTTCAGAAGTCGCAGTTTCAACTGGGCCAAGTTTCTTAGCTGGACTGGGTGTTGGACTAATTATACTAGGAATTAAGAGTATATTTGCTCCATTTATATTTGCAATAAAGGCCATGATTTTTAGTTGGGTATTTAAAGATATGGGTCCGGTGGATATTTTCAAAACTATTGCCAGTCCCATTCTACCTACTTGGTTAGTTGGGGGAAAAGGTCATGGCGGTGGTGGCGGAGGAGGAGGTGGTGGTTGGGTTCCTCATATTTATGAAGAAACTCACTATCCAGGATGGGAACATTCAATTGAAAGCTATGAGCCCCCTCACGTCCACAATGTATGGGATTCAATTAATCCTAGCGGTCCAGGAAAAAAGAGTGCAGGAGGCCCAAGCAGCTTTAGTTACTCACCTTTTTCAGCTCCAGATCAAGCTCAACAATACACTCAACCAAACCCAACTTTCCAAAATAGCCAAAAACAAAATAATCAAATGAAACCTGGCCGTAGACCACCAAACCCATTCAGACAAAATTCATTTTCGGATGGTCTGCGTACTCAGACCATATTAAAGCCCCCAGGAATGTTTCCAAGTGGAGTAAACTCCGATTTCAGTGGTCCTGATAATCTAGATCATCCAGAGTCAGAGGATGATGACGGTCACAAAGAACCTCCAAATCAATCAGGGTTTGATCCAGACAATTATGATCCATTCTATAGTCCCCTGCTCTCTAGAATTGATTCTATATTTATGCACCTTGGGTTTACGGACGAGGGATGTAAAGAACGGACAGTTTGTTCAATTTATAAATTTCCAGTGAAATATGCTCCTTACTCAAATCTTCTTTCTGCTCAACTATCTAAGTAAGTAGTGTGCATCACAAAAAATTGTGTTAACCAAGCTTAATAACTTAATTTTCGTTATCTATATTTTTAAAGTAAAGGATAAAGTGAAAAGAACCGCAATATTATCGCAAACACGCAACGAAACACTGTATCAATGCATCGAATAACATTTTCACACAGTCTTCGTCATTCATCCCTGAAAAAAGGCCGATTTAGTTTTGGTATAAAGATCTTTTAATTTGGGCAAAAAATTTCCACTATAAACCTATAAAGGGTTTTACGTGATCAGAACATTCTTTACATTTATGTTTAGGCTCTGTAATAGTAAAACTCGTGCATCCGTAATAACCTTACAGAATAAAGTTTTCTATTGCATATGGCATAAATAAGTAAGTCAATACAATAATCAATTTATGGTATTTTAACACCGAAATGTCCCTTTCATCACGATGCAGTTTTACATATATGCAACAATAATATTAACCTGTAAAGCTGACCGTGGGAATTGACTAAATTTTACACAGATCCGATAGATTCATTATTCCAACCTACTTTTACTTCTCTGTGCAAAAATTAAAGGCTTATAAGTTGGCACTCTACTATAACCGCATAAGTGTGATAATTTGTCAAAGGTTTTAGCCTAATAAATAGTGGACAAACAGGCCTCTTCAATCATTGTAATTACATTTGACGGTTTTTTCAAAGTTCTATTTTATTTGTCGGTATATGATACATTTAGAATTATAACGCTGCCACACTATCAAGGCCAAACACATTTAAAAGTTCAAGATCTGTGGTCAACTAAATCATTAATTGCTAAATTTTGGGGTCATTTTCTGTAATATCAATAGATTTTTATGAGTCATCAATTTTAATGGCAAAAAACTACCTTTATATGGTTACCAGTAATTATGGTACATATATGAATAAAATGCGTAAAGGAAGACAGAAAATAGGTTTATAAGAAATAGGTTTCCTGGTTTGGTCATTAAATGACAAAAAGACACACTTGTCAATTGTACTAATATAAAGACTTGTACTACTATTCAACTTTTCAATCTCCGGTTGAAAAGAAATAATTCATTTTCCAAGCTATGACACCTTCTTGGGATTTCCTTTGTTGAAATAAATCAAAACTAACATTAGAAAAATGACTTTTACTGTCTGTTTTTGCAATCAAACAATACTTTGGTTTCACTGGGACTGGATAGCGTCTTTACAGAACCGTTGAAATGGTTATAACTTAGCAAAGACAATATGTACTTCTAAAGAACAATGTGAACAATGTTATAACGGTCAATACTTGAAGAAAGACTCATTTATTTTATCTAATGAGCTATTTTATAAGGATCATGAAATTCTTATTAGTGAGTAACTTTAATAAATTTTTCTTAATTTTTACCAGGCACCAAAGCGAGCTTAAACGCCCGGTAACAACGTCACCCAAAGTTTTACGTTACTTCAAATATATGAAAGCAGCTAAAGATGGCCAGGCCTCGCTTAACTGTATAGAACTTTATCCTAAATGTAAAAACGATACGGAAAAACTCTCAAATCTTCCAATGGTAATCAACTTCCTTTAATTAACCTACTGAAACAAAAATTAATTTCATTTTTTTTTCTATAGGTAAAAACTTTTCAGCAATTGACCGAATTAATGGGTACAACAGGACCCAGTGGACCAGCTTAGACGGACAGACTCGAGAGACCCAAAGACTTTTTACACGTATACAAAGTATTTGAAGATTCGTTTGTATTTTTCCTAAATTAAGTTATAAAAATATGGAGCTTTTCTATCGAGCAGAAGTCCATTAGTCGGTTTATTATTTTTCCTATATTTATGTTGAACTGTTATTTTGATTAATTTATTGATAAATTATTGATTCTGTAAGTATTTGTTAACATTATTTATTTATTTATTTATTTATTTATTTATTGTATGGAAATGAGAAAAAGTTATGTGTACTGGTGTACAGAGTTTACTGTATTAACATTTTTAACTGAGTGAGTACTTGAGGCCGGTCAGTTCCCTTTGCCACGAATTATATCAATCAATGCACTAAAGAAAATGCCAGACTTTCAATTAACTTGGATTATTTCTACATATTAGTTTAAAACTATTCAATACTTGTTCGTATTGAGATTTTGTTATGTAGAAAATAAATTCCCTTGAAATTGTGCCTGTTACCTTACATGATTTAAATAAATAATAATAAGGGTATTCAGTGATGGGTAAATTCAGATAAAATTTATTAATAAATACGCTTTCTTAGTATATATTTATTTATTTATTTATTTATTATGTAGATTATGTTAAGTTATATTAAGGTTTATTCAAATTGAAATAAAGTTTAATGTCCTACAACATAAAATTTAGCCTATTAAATATTTTTTGCTCCAGTGCAATTGATACGCAGACATATGTATTACAAAATACAAACTCATTGTAAGAAGTACATGTCATTAGAGCAAGATGCAAGATCCAGATTGAAGACTTAATCACATCGAAATGCTATTTGCTTCGAGATAGGCTATTAGTCTGAAAAATCATTCTCAGTTTTCTTTTTTACTTTGATTTGAGTAATCGAACGTTCGTTTGTTCAAAGGTGGTAATATTTCCTCACAATTGTCACCAGTTATAGATCTCAATCGATTGAATAGTAAAATCGGGTAATTTTTGCTTTTAAAATTTCTGTATCCGAAGCAATTTAAGTTAGATTGAAATGATTTATTTCGATTCCTAATGTTATTTGCTCTGATTTCATTTTTCTGTAGAATCCTAGCTCAGATTTTGAAGGAATATTCTTTTGAGACGGTTAGACTTGAGCCATCATGAATCAGTAAGTGAAATAGTTTATACAATTATTTCATATTCTTAAGCAAAAACCCATTTTTGCTTAACCTAAAATTTTTAAATTTCAGCTTAAAGATTGAAAACGATGGAAAAAATACCAGTATTCATCTTGAAGAGTATTTAAATATGGTTTACGATGCTATTATTACTCTCGCAGATCGCTATGGAACTCCATTAATTAAACTCATGGAATTCATTAAGAAACAGTACCAACCTCATGGATTGGATAAAATGGTTGATGCAAACATTTTTCGTGCAATCATTTATGGGGTTAAACATAATATTCTTACTGAAGTCAAGCCGTACGGAATTAAAACATGCTACAAGTTGGCTATCTCAAGTGTCGGGAGTGGAAACGAAGATGGAATCGAAGCTGAATACTCAAGTGATGAAGATAAGGAAGATTAAATGTAGCATCTTCAAAATATTAGTATAAGTGAGTTCAGAGTTAGTTTATTAAGATAAAAAACTTCCTAAAATTCTTCTCTAAATTGTAAATTAGACTCAACTTTATAAATGCAATCGGAAACGATAAAATAAGCTTAATCTCAATTTATATATTCGCATAACGAAATTATTAAGAAGTAATTAGTGTAATAGAATATAACATAAGAAATACATAAAATTTGAATTAATTTTCATTAGTCAGTGCATTTTAATTTATCAATCTGTTTTCTAACCGTCCACAATTTAAAGTTTATTCGTCTGATTCATAACGGTTGTGTATGCAGGAGGTAAGTCATTATCAAGTTTATTGCTGGTTTCTCCATTTTCTACCCAAAGGTTGATCGTTGCCGTTCCTGGAACTTCAGCTTGCGGAGTAGTATATAGGCTTTCATATTCGTTTGTTGGAGCAGTTCTACAATTTAGTACATTGAAATAGTCAAATGCTAGAATATTGCTGGAATTGTAATGAATTGATCACTTACTCAGGTTGGGGTCGCCGTTTGGAATATTTCATCCCCAAATATCCAATAATTAGTACAATTTTCACAAAAACTACCATAAGAATGTAAGGAAGCGTTGAGGAATAACTGCTGACTGTGGACCCTGAATATGTTGTACGAAAGGGTTTTTCATCGTACTTGTTGTTTAAATTGTAATTGTTGTTGAAGTTGTAATAGTAATTTCTTTGTGCAATGTTAATTATATATTCAAGCTAAATCCAAAAGGTTATGTTAATATTTTTTATAAAGTATTGAATGGAGACATTACCACACACGATCCTTCCACAATATAAGGATCTGCATCGTAATCGTATCCCTCACAGGCAATCGTCAAATTTGCGCACTCATACTCATATTTAATATTGCAATCACAGTACCAAGTGCCCTTATAAAAATGCAAGAAACACGAATTAGTAGTTTATCCAATTGTTTTTCAAGTATTTATTTACCCTGTTAGCAAGACCGTAATCCTCTCGCAACAAAAGGGAAGACATGCCAAATACGTCCTTATTTGTGCATTCAATAACTTTTGGTTTGATTAAACTTGGACATCCTGCAGTACCATTTGAATTACATTGCAACTGTGGAAGAGCTGTGGTAAATATTCGAGCAGTGGTCATTTTTCCATCTTCAAACTTTAAAGTCTTTAGACTTCGTTGGAGCACTCGTTTAACTCCATAATTTTGAAAATTCAAATAATCTGATACATTTTGAAATGAAAATGCTTCTGATACGTCGAAAGTTACGGCAAAACATAATATTATGAGTTTAAGTAACTTCACCATTATCTAGTGTATTTTGAGAAGAAAAAAAATGTCACTAAATTATGTTATGATTATGGAATCAATTATTGTGTTAGAAAAACTTCCCGATTTCTAGTTTTTGATTTCGAAAAAACCTGTACAAGCCAAGTTGTCCCAGGTATTAGAATTCTCTGAACTTGGAAAACAATTTTCAATAGGTTAGATAAGATTGCATTTAATATTTGTTATATTTGGCAAAAAGTCAACAAAAATGCAGAATATTTCAAGATATGTCGATTTTATTCGTTTATGGACGTTAGAAAATTATTCCAAAAATTTTGATTACATTTGTATGCTTAGTTTATTGACTTTGCTTCAACAAATATGTTCATAAGCTTCAGCTTATAGTCTGTTTCTATATCTCAGTGATAATGAATTCGTGGAAATGAATTGTTTGGTTTATAAAATCTTTAATAAAACAAGTGACTCAGTGTCCACTGTCTACTTCTAAGCTATAATGTTTGCAAAAATTCTGGTTGATAAAATTTGCATGATCCAATTGCGATGATTCCAAGTCCTGTCGCAAATTACGACCTCATCTAGTTCCAATCCATCCAGAAAACTTTTAAACGTATTTTATTGTTGGGGTAAACGTACACCCGTTGTAGGATAAATTGTAGTTGAATTGAAAAAGATTTTGGTTGCAACAATGATGTAGACTCTAATCCAACACAATTTGTTCAAATAAATTAAAATTCATTTTCATCATTCAAGAGGCATCTCTGAACTTACGAAAAGAACTTTAATTTTCCTTGAATCGCTTTTTCTCTTGCAGATGCCAAGACCTACATCCAATCTTACTATCTAATGACGCCAAACTAAGTTATTAAATATCGTACATTTTCAAAAAAAAAATCTAATGTTAATGTTCTGAATAAATGAGGACGTTATGTTATTTATTAAATTGTTTTTGAACAATATTAAAGCGTATACTCTTGAATAATGCAATGTAAATTGACTAAAAAAAATTCAATGTAATGCCGTTATATAAAAACAGATCACAAAATCCTCTCGAAACCGACTTAATTAGAATAAGAAATGAATGGTGTAAATCAATTTTAATTATATTTGCTAAAATTAATGTTTTTCAATTGTTGTTTATCGTAGTTAACCTGGGAAAAAGAATCCATGCTTAAAATTGTTGAACTCATCAAACTAAAAACCCTTTGTGTGGATGTTGGGGCCTAAAGAAGCTTAATGCGTATAGGTGAATTTGTTGTAGGAACATACATCAAGAATGCAAAAACTTTACACTTATCTGCAGAGCTTTTCTTCGGATTAAGTAACTAAAGCATAGTGTGATATGATTGTCGCTATTTTTAAATGAATTAGATGAATATATTTTTCGCACTCAATCATAAAATATTTCAACTATGATATGAAGCATGGATTTTTGAAGTCTGGGGTTATTTTGTTTATTTTGTATTATTTTCAACTACAATACATTACATCACTATGTAGCTGAATTTAGAATCAAATATTTTATAATATTTGAAATTATCGTTACACACACATTCATAATCTTCTGCTTCACCGTCATAAACTTCGGCATCGCCATTGAATATTTTTTTCCTTACAAGAATAATAGTTTTAGTTATAAAATCAAGTAAATAGTTAAATATGGCTATGACTATATGAGCATTTAGCACGAAGAAGCCAAAGTAAAGTTTTAAAGTCACAAATTCATTTATTTTATTCTTCCAAACAAGTATAAGTATTAAGTACGAGTAAAGTAATCATAATGGCAGAAAAATAAGGGTTAATGAACCTGGAATGCATATTTAGTTAACAGTGGTAACATTGTTTAGCTTATGAAAAAACTGAAGAGAAAATTCTCTAGTATTAATTACTGGAACTAGATTATAATATTTTACTGTACTGTTGTAGCTTAGTTTCAACAGCTCTTATGATTACTAGAAGTAATGCGATGGTAGCAGTTAACAGTCATACACACCTCATTACAAATTTTAAAATGTCGCTAATTGAAATAGAATAAATCATTTAAAAACAAAATAAGATGAAACATTTTACCAAAGTCGAAATCATTTTCGGATCATTTCTCTTTGTGTCTAACTAAATCATTTCACTGCTTCATCTTCTTATTTGATATTTTTGACGTAACCGATCGTAAAATAAAAAATCTTAATTTTTGGTTATAATTATTAACTAACTAATGTAATAAAACAAAACAAAAACCTAAAAAATTAAGTAAATATTGAATTTGAACAGAATGTGTTAAAAATCGTATTATGATAATGTTTGAACAAGTAGAGCTAAAATTGAGTACTTTATTAAGTTCAAGCATTAGTATTATTTTAAGGAAAAGGTTTATAGACTTTACATATCAAACAAAAATCATCTTGAAAGCTTTATAAGCTCATGCAATAGTGCCAGCAATTAGTTATTCTGAAAATTCTACTCTGCTGGAAGTGATTTTCAAGTTAAAGCTTAAATAGTTCAGTTGATCGATTGATACAAATATTCTTAGACAATGTCTCATCAAAAGCAATCTGGTAATTGTAATTGTAATTGGCATAATTTGGAAACATTTGAGAACATGCTGATTGATTTGGCTTTTGTAAACTTACAGTGAGTATGAAGTATGGGCTCATAGTTTTATTTTTATCGGTTTTTGGAATAAATGGAGTTTTGAGTACTGAAACCGAAGATGAAAATCCTCTTCATATGGATCATTCCGATCCAAATGAAGTTCATAGTCGCCAGAAACGTTTTATATACTTCAATACCCAGTCTCCAGTTGATATTGGTAAGAAAATATCTCGGAAGCACGAGCACCTTTGATTTTCTATGACTATTCAAACATAAAAATTTCCATTTGCCCATTCTTCAAAAAAAGTACCGTTAAATTTATATGAACTTTGTTTCGTTTCCTGATGCTCATATTTATTTGGTTGTAAATATAGGATTGTTGATTACAATACCACTTTCCTTTGCCCTTCCAACGTTTAATTTGAAGACCTCACGTCGATTTAGTCGGTCTGTCACGGGTGAGGGTGATATAATTTCAAACATGACAAGTGACGATATTCTACCAGCGGACTCCTATGACGAACCTGCCTACACAGTCGAACTCAACAAAATGTCCACATATTTCACCATCTTAGAGGTAGGTTTACAATCTTAATAAAAGGTCCTTAAAAAATAAATTGTTTGAACAATAAGAATAGACTAGAAAAAAAAAAGAGAAAAGGGAAAAAAGTCCAGTTATTTCTCTGAATTAGAGGAAATACCATAGCACACGTACACGCAGTACAACCAAAAGACCACCAATTTCCTCAAACAAAAATTTGGTTCAACAATTTACTCTGTGCTTATTGTATTTTCTCTTTCCCTAAGTATAGATAATTTAGTTTAAATTACAAGGTATAAAATTCTCCTGTCTTGATCATAACAGTTATGGTGATTGATAGAGAATTTAACAAATGACATTGGCATTGACATTGGTAAAAATCTTTCCGTTCAATACCTAGAAAAGGTGTTTAGTTCTTTAAATTTGACCCTGAAAGATACAATGTTTGCTTTTCTCTTCATTTCTAACTTACGAAAC
>JAQGCY010000713.1:0-14745 GCA_034700645.1 Xenylla mediterranea | reverse complement strand
GGCTTTGGGTCGTTATTGTTTACAGTCTGTTTTCCAAACGAGACAAAAGTCAAGAAGAGGTATACCCACTAAAGTGGATATAACTTTGGAACCGGTCAACTTTTCGACTAACAAATTGTGTCACGCACATCTAGAAGGTTCAGACTAAATCCCCACAAGAATCAGTTTTGGAAATCCGGTAGTTATCTTATAGTATAGATAGACAAATTAATAAAAATTCAACTACCGAGACAAATATCTCCTCTCGCCCACATCCATAGTTTAAGTTTCAATTCAGTTTTTCACTTGTCGATCTAGAACTTTGCAATTAACTCGATAATGCTTCATTTATTCAAATGTAATTAAAGGGTTGGAGGATCATTTAATCCTTTCTTTGACTCGTTAATTATATTCCAAACCTGGTAAAACTTTTTTTTTTATTAATTCCTTAGGAGTTGGATGTACGTATCACCCACAATTGATTTATGTGGTAAAAACCTCTCAGTAGATTTCCTGAATATTGAAACACCAGTTGTATTCAATTTATTTAGAGTGATCGAATTTGTCTTGTAATTAATAGTAGTATAACAAGTTTAAGTGGAAAGTACCCATCGCTTTTCTCTTGTTGACGCAATAGATAAAAAGAAAAGGCCAATTCCGCTTGTATCAAATATCAAACAATTAGGCAGCCAAAAACTTTTCTTTCCATACTATTAATAATACTTGTTGGTTAGAATTTCGGAATTGAATTATGGTTATTATGGCAAGAACAATTCGATTTCCTTTAAAGAGTCAGATTTCTTCTCTAAGTTGTCTTCATAAAAATCCATTAAGTGGATTAAAATATCGAGTTCAAATATCTGTTATTCCTTTGACGTGCCTGGATGAGAGAATAATGTTCGTACAACAAAATTGTTGCACGGCAAGTGGTAAGAATTGAAAAGTGATTTCACAGAAGTCTAAATAAGGCATTATAGTAACTAAGTTTTCACTTCAAAGTAAAACAAGAAAACTTATGCAATCAAATTAATTTCATATTTTAATTTATTTTTCAGGACATTCTCGTCGAATATCCATTCCATCTTGTTTGGAATTCAGTATTACCACCAATGCTTGTAGGGGATACTGTGAGTCGTTTTCCATACCATCTAGTTGGACCAGGCTCCTTTCGAATCCTTCGCAAGAAATTACAAGCGTTGGACAGTGTTGTAACATTATGGAGACGGAAGACGTGAAAGTCAATATAATGTGCGTGGACGGTGCTAGGGAGGTCTTATTTAAGAGTGCTAAAAGTTGCAATTGCTATCATTGTAAAAAGGATTAGTGTTATTGTTTCAATTTCGAAACATTTTTTTTTGTGATCAAATAACTTGAACCGAACAAATAAATAAATACTAATTATAATATGCAAAATTGATTATTCTTGGTCTAGCCCTAACTAACTATAATACGTGTTGCATGCGTGACCGAGAAAGGTGGGCTAAACTCGAGTACGAGTGACAGCGAATTGTTATTCACAAATTCAATGTTTGACTTTGGCAAATTATTACATTTGTATAAGTTCATGAATTGTTAGAGAAAACCAAGGAGAAATTGGATAGGTAGGAGTAGGACATTGCAAATAAAAATCAAGACTAATTTCTTCATCGCGACATTTGAGTAATTAATATTGAGAATGATTTTTAACTAAGAACATACCAAAGTAATTATTAATTAAGTTTGTTTTATTTATTTGTTGCATTTAATGAACAGATTTTTTTTTTTTATAAAAAAAAAAAAAGACTTGACTCAACAGCATAAATTCAAAATTTGTTGCATTTATTAGAACTATTTTATGTTACAGCAGCACACTTGTTTAAATATTATTAGCTTAAAATGTATTCTTCATCCTATATTACTTTTCAAAAGGACAAATGAATGTTTAATATTAATTTCCCATAGTTCCAGCTCTAATTCCTCTATACCGGAGACCTTCACAACTTGCTTTTGATGATTTGCAAGTTTCACATATGCACGTTTCAGCCTCAGTAAAATCATACCTAAATAAATTAAACAAAACTTAATTTTAGTTACGAAATTCCGAAGAAAATTTGGCCTCTTTCTACCTCTCGGTCCCTTCTTCAACACCTTCATCACAATTAGGTAGAACAGCAAAATTAGATTTTCTTGTCCCATATAAGCAAACTGGATGGTGGGAACGTTTGTATGGAAATCGCCAATCAGGAATCTGTAACATAATTAATATATCACTATTATATCACAAACAAGCTCGTAAGCTTGGATTACCTCATTTGAATCGCATCTTCCCCAGCAAGACATTACATTCACTGTCCCATAACATTTCCGTCCAGCCGTGTCAGTTTTAGTAACTTTGTAGGAATAAAGTCTTCTATGACAATCTAATGTATTTGCAGGGTCAACCGCCCCTGTTCCTAAAATCGTAATTCCTTCAACCCCTTCGGCTGATAAAGGTGGACTTATGTCCCCTTCATCCTCGTCGTTGAGGGTCTGCTCCAACTGCCCATTGATCCGAACAACATTAATAAAGCAGGTGAGTATTAGGAGGCTGTTGCAAATATAAAATTGCATCTTTCTTTATTGTTTTAAGAACTTCAAGGCAACAAACAAAAAAGCTTTCGCTTTGTTACCAACGTTGAAACTAAGGTAGTGAAAGTGATGAAAGTCACTTGCTCTAACAAGTGGAAACTTCTTCTTTATACTATTATTTTCAGTTCATTTCTCATCCATCCCACACAACCCGAAAAAGTAGTATAAAAACGGATATTTCTAGATCGTAGCTCAAAAAGATAAGACTACATTATGCAATTTGAGCAAAAACTATGGGATTGGTAGGAGCTTTACCGTATGATTTTTCAGGGGTGGTATAGTCGGTGGAGGGTGAGATCTGTAGCCCTTATACGTCTTCGAATTTGAAATTTTATTGACCTAAAATGAACATATCAATACACAAGTAGATAGGAGTATCGAAAATCTTTCTCCATCCTTATTACAGATCCATATGGCGAAAAAGCTCATATACGAGTAAAAACTGAAAGCATCTTTATATAATAAATAAAGAAGTGTCCCTTACTTTTAAAAACTGGTTGAATCTTGTTTGTAGTTTGTAAGAAAAGACGCAGAGCCTACCCCTTCTTTCATGTTGGAAGTGGTATAATTTAAGTAATGTTTCTACGTCAAGGCGTAAGGTTGGTATACGTGTATAAAAATTAATTAATCGGAGTTAAGTTCTTTTTTTATATTCAAAATTTACAGATCGTTTATTTTAATTTTGCTAATACAAAAGTTTAGTTCAGAGTCACCCAAAAGTTGAGTTGTTTATGAAACCCGGGGTTGCGAAGTTTTGTTTTAGCATGGTGCTTGAAAACTTTCAATTACGTCTAAACACATCCAGCTCAGAATTGGAAGTAGTGTAAGCGTACAGCCTATAAAAAATCCAACCTTTCCAAGTCTAAGAAAGTTGTAATTTTTTAACAATGACAACCATGCAAGAACAATGCAAAGTCCAAGCAGTTCTTTGACTTCTTCATCCTTCATGGTGCCTGAACTTAGAAGGTTTGCTGACTTGTTTTGGACCATAAATAAATTTCTCCAAGTTAGGATCCCAAGCCCAATGCAGTACATCATATGACAAACAATAATTTTGTCCATATGTCTAAAGAAGTTTCCAATGAATCTTCCACACCTCCTGTTGCTTTTCTCTGTTGCTTGAGGAAGTTGGTTAAAATGCATTTGAAATGCAATTGTCCACGAAAGAAAACATGGGATGATGTACACAAGCTGAAATTAGATTTTAGCTAACCTTACTTGACTGAATTTTGAGTAAATGGAAACTCGACTTACCATCCAGATAAGGAAGTCCGCTAAGAAAACAAGTTATAAATTAAAAAGATGTATTAAATTAATTAATATGAGTTCAAACTTACGGTCATTGTACTGCACTAGTGCACATAATATAAAAAATACACCGATGATTGTAGCAATCCACTTCCACATTATTTCTACATGTTTACTATTACTAGTTTTTTTGGATTTTGGACTTAAAGTTGGATCTAAATCTTGGAGAGAGGAAAAAGTTTGGAGAGGATCAAGGGAAGTCATGTTTCTCCTTGAAGCACTAAAGTAAATTTGAAAGGTTTGTACTTTGTATATCTAGTACAAAGTTACTAAATAAATAAAATAACATTATAGCGAATGTTCATTCGTTTATTAATAGATACAGGGAGCCTATCTAGATTTAGATTAAAAATTACTCGTTTTTATTGATATTGGATTCCAGATGGATTAATAAAAGGTCTACGTTGGGCTCTCGTTGGAAAGAAACGGAGTCCAAAATTATTTTTATTTCTTTCTCGGTTCAATAGGAATTTCAAGGTGTATGAGGTCTAGCAATTTAATTCTATATTCTTCTTCCTTGATCCCGTATGGACGCGAGGGCATTTTTTTGTTTGATCGTTTAACAATAGTTTCTAGATCGTCGTTACTGAGAATCGCGACAGGGTCCAAATTATGTGCCCATACTTCAAGACCTAAATACTCAACATAATGGCTCCTGTAAATCCAAAACAATAAACATTATTCAGTTTAACTGTAGTTCCAAATTTTTTAGCTGATTAGAAACAAAAAATATTTGATGAAACTGACTTTTTTACTTTATAACAAAAAAGGATGAGAATAAATTTTAGGAATTTAGGACGAAACAGAAAATCGAACATAGTTTGCTGTGAGCGTGACGAGATAGAGAGTAACAAGCACTTTTGGTAAACTGTGTTTCGCTTTGCCCAAGAATCACTTTAGAAGAGGAGAGCGACAAATATTTTTCTTCATATTTCCTCCTTAGATTTTGTATATTAAGGTATTATTAGTTAAGTTTCTTATTTGTTTAAGTTTTAATTGTTTTGTCAGTTAATTGACCTCACACGTCACACACAAACAAATTATTTACTTGCAAATTAACGGTAACGTGTTCATTGCAAGTTGATCACAAAGTCCATCCTCCATACCATCTTGAGTTTCACGTTGGATTGACACTTGACATTTTTTTGACTTAACACTTGTGCGCTGTTCTGTATTATCTGCCCTCATGAACTCCACATTAAACTCCTATACCGGAAGTACAAAACAGTTAAATCTAAATCTAATAGCACACGAAGAAAAATCACTTACAGTAAGCAGCTTTTCAAGTAGTTCTGGTTCTTTATCTCTCAAATAAAACAAGCAATTTCTTGGATGATGTGCATGTAAGCCTAACTTTCCACATAATGCCGAACTGCCTTGTCCATTTTTACATTTAGGACCCATGGCGAAGGGAGAAGAACAACCCGAACAAAACTCATAGTGGCAATTGGTGCAAGTTAAATGCATACATCCCCCTCTTGCTAAAGAAAATTTGGATCTACATTTGGGACATTCAATGCAGTTTTGATTTAAATACTCGATAATAAATTGAGAATTGGGTTTGGAAACAACTGTTTCTGTATTACTAGGTGCAATCTCATCACAGAATAATTTTCTATCAAGGTGATCCTTGATGTGGCTATGGTTAAGTTTGTCCCACTGTAAATGTAGTCTAGTAAAATTATTCTACATTAAAAAACCGTTCAATACAGCTTACTGGTTCTAGACAAATAGCACAAGTGACTGCATTACAATCTGGACAAATCAGATGCGTTTGTAATGGCTCCGTAATAAACCCCGACGAACACTAGAATTATGTTCATTTATCAAACACTTCCTAAGAGAGAACTTTAGACTTTAAGCTTACTTTGGAGCACCATTTGAAATTAGGCAATCTGGACAACGTCCAATCCCTTAGTTTCCTAACAAACAGCTCGTAGACGTGGTCGTCCAAGAGTCCCTTCAGTAGAATGTCCAAATGGCTGAAATAATCTAAAGTTTCAGTAGTCCCAACTCCACTGTCAGTATCCTCCAAAGCCATGGGCTCTTTACAGTATGGACAAGTAGCTTCGAGTATTGAGCGATCACGTATTTGTATTTTAAAATAATCTGATGCACAATACCGACAGCACATATGCGTACATCGAAGCATAGACACCATCTGTTAAAAATTACAGGTCAAAGATGATTCGCTTCGCTAGCACTGAATGTTCGTTGTCATACTCATACTTGCTTAGCGCTGTATCTTCCAGCGCAAAGATTGCATTCTTGTTGAAGAAAACTTATTGCTGAGTAAAGGGAAGAACACTCATTTGCAGCTCCCAATGATTCATCTTCACTAAAATTCATTTCCATTAACTTCGAAACTATTTCTCCTTTTTCCTCAGTGTCCACTTTCCCATCTAAAAGTAACTTTTGGGCATTCGGCACCTTTAAAATAAATTTTATTGATGGATTACAGTTTACTATTTCCATTTATCAATGAAATTTTTTTTACTAACCTGTACTTGCTGTGTTTTCTGTTGCTCGGTTTCGTCACTTTTAATCCTAGAAGCATTTGTGGAAGCAAAAGGAAAAAACTGATGTTCTAGTGGTTTTTGGTTCAAGTTAATCTCTTCATGAATCCCAGCATCACTTTCTTCTGAAGAACTTGGGATTTCAGATAAGTTTTTCTCCGATCCTGACAATTCAGACTCTATAGAAAGGCACTCTTTTTCATCTTCCTTCAAGTGATTGTTAATTTTTTGACCTATTAAAACTGGATTTGGAAGTTTCGTATCAGTGAAAGATGAAGAGTATGAGGTGGAGCTATCTGCATCTTCTTCTGAATCATAATATTCCTCGTTACCATCATTCTCATTCAGTAAAATATTGTTTTTCTGAAACTGTATGACGTTTGAAATGCTTTCTGAAATAGTTTTAATATTCTGTAATTTCGAAGTACATGATCTTTCGGTTAAAGTTCCAATCGTGCTCTTTACAAACCCAGATTCATTCGTGGACCCACATGAATTTTCAATGCAAGATATTTGGCTTGTGATGTTATTTGGATTGTATTCAACAGATTCTGGATAGGGATTTAAGGGGATTGGGTTAGAATTTTCGACTATTGTAACAGGAATACCGCAATTCAGTTTTTCTAAGCTTTTCTCTAAAATTTGACACCTGAGAGATTTTGATGCTGTTTTTTCCATTGTATATGTTGGTTTAGTAGATTTAAAGAAGGAAGAAGCAAAGTGCCCTATTCTTTCATATATTTTTGAAGATTTACTTTTACTTTCATAAATTTGGAATTCGTTGCCTTTGGATTCTTCGGAATTAGGTAAATCTAAAATGCTTACTGAAGCTTCAGTTTCATTCGATTGATGAGGGTCGGAATTTTCAAGAGATGAATTTATAGTAGATGTTGTCGGGCTTATGTCCGACACTGTTTGTAAAGATTTGGAATCTTGATTATGTGATTTTATTTGAGTGATCTGGTCTTGAGCCAAGAGAATTGCCCCTAGCTTGTCTGTGATTATCCGTACGGCAGTTGCTATTGTCGCGATACTTTCCGACCTGAGCACCTTTGTCTCGTCATGATTACTAACTACTTGGGCAGCTTTGGATTTTTTTGTTGTTGACGTTTTAACTGGTGAACTGATCCACAAGTTTTGGATAAAATTACTTATTGATTCTTCGGAGTCTGGTTCTTCCATTGCATCTGGTAGAAGAGGGACTGGTTCAGTTTTATGCTGTAGGCTCCTTCGAATCGATATATCGGGATTTTCAATTAGTGAACATGTAGAAACCAGATCCTTGGTTTTTAATGCTTCTTGAGTAGCATCATTAGTTGAGGATGAGAAAGCTAGCTCATTTGAATAGGTGGATTCTACTTGAGGTGGAGTAGACTCATTTTCTTGACCGGTGGGTGGACCCCAAATTCTCATCAAAAATGGTTTCAGCTGGTTTTTTGAGAGTTCTACATATGCAGCATCCAAGTTTCCTTGATTTGCTGTCAATGCAGTTAAAATATCTTCTCGAGGAAAGGATCCTCTAGCTTTGAGCTCATTGAATTTTATTTGCCTTGATTCCACCACTTGTGTCACCTTTAAATAAATAAAAACTAATTTAACGCAAGTATAAATGGGCATACATTATTTCGTATAACTACGACTGTTAAACGCAAAAAATCATAAAGATTATTGTTTGCGCCGTACATTTAACAGGAGTAATTTTACCAACAAATGTTTTCCACATTATACATAAACCTCACCGCAGCCCAAACATTTCCTTTATGCAACCTTAGGGCTTCTTTAGCTTCCGGCACTGAAATTGTTCCTACTTCATTACATTCTTTTCCTTTATCTCGTCCGAACTTTGTCCCAAGTGTTTGTACAGTTTCAATCATATTAGACCAGTTTTCCTGGAACGTTACAAATTTTCACAGCTAAAGGGTTACTCTACACAATAATTAAGCACCTACCTCGAGCCATTTTATAGGATTATTTTTTTCACCACACATTTTGAAAGCTACTTGAAGGTCCTCCGGAGTGAACCCATTTTCTTCTGCTTCTCTGAGTAAACGGGACAATTCGGATTCTTGGGCTCGGTGTACTCTTTTCATTACCAAGTCCTCGATTGAAGCAAAATATTCACCTGGGCTAGGTGGAAATCGAGTGTCCCAATTAGGATTTCCAAGGGAAAATAAATTGTAATCATCCAAATAATCCCGATCTCTGTTCCTTATAGGTGGGCTTGAATCCCGGGATGTTTGCCCAGATAAGGGCAAACTCTGGAATTAAAAGTAAAAGCAGGTTGCGAATTATCGAGTCATTCTAAAGCTTAAGCCAATCGAACTAAAGAACCAGAGATAATTTTGGAAAAATATATGCAAGCGAAGCTGGTCCAAAAATGTAACAACACAAACAAGTTTAATACTAGCAGATTAATAAAGATTAGTCAAAATTTTATACGAACATACCCTTGTATCGCTAGCTAGAGAATGTCTACTGCTAGAACGGTATAAATCTGGTCCTTCAGAGTTACGATGGTGGCTTCTCCCTTTATTATGGCTGATCTCAGTGCTATATTTTATGGAATCCGATGGAAAATCAGACCAGGGCCCAGAAGAAATACTCCCATGATTCGAGTAGCTTGGCAAATGTGTTGAAGCACTACGTTTCAGTTTAGATTGTTGCTGTGCTCGACGTGCTAATCTTATAGCTTTTTGGGACATTTCAATTTTAAAAGGTGGAGGTGGACTAACTCCACGTGAAATCGAGGTCGAAGTTGTTAAAGATTGTGTTGAAACTTTGTAGTCTGAGGATATTTGAAGGGGTGACATAGGAATCATTTCATAAGTCTGAAAAGGCAAGTCATTAACAACAATGTTTGTTTTATTTTATAATAAACCATTCGTGAATGGTGGAAAAACCACAGACTACGTTGTAAGATGTAATATAATTTGCAATGAAATTTTTGCAACATTTTTTGACGTTCAAAACATTTGAATTAGTTATTAGCTTACAAAAAATATTAACTTTGTTTCCCCACATGCAGGTAAAAACATTTTATTTGCGTTGCCTCATATATAAGTTGAAACACTAAAAGATAATATAAAACAATATATATTGCGGCTATGTTTCAGAGTTGAAACATTTAAAAACATAAAAACGATTTGCTGTTTCAATTTTTTATCGCTTATAGTGTTAAAATAGAAACGTTTTAATTTTTCTGCGTGAATGCATAACTACATACTACTGCGTAGTCTGTGGTAATAAACCCGTACTCGTACCTGTGTTGAAATTTCTTGTGGAGGTGGAGATGTTCCTGTTGATATTGTTCGAAGGTTCGACAATATGGGTGAAATAATTTTTGATGGTTGGTGTTTTGGACTACTAATTTCCATGACTGAATAATCACCTGTATTAGAATCCTTGAAAACTTTATTACTTGTTTTATTTCGTTTTCCAGTAACTTTTTTAAATTTATGATTTGATTTGGCCTGAGCTTGAATAAGTTTGACCTCCTCATTTTCTTCCGAAGATATACAGCTGCTGCTACTACCGGATAATTTATCAATTACCATTTCACCAATTGGGTTTTGCTCCAATACTAGGTTTTTATGATTTTCTTTCTCTGGATTTAAAACTGAAAGTTTTGAAGAAAGATGTGCATTCGGCGAGTTCTTATATCCTTTCACCATCTTATAACCAACGGAAGGAGTTTTACAGCATACAGTGCAAACGCGAGTTGACGTTGGATTAATGAATGTACAGTGTTCGCAATTCCAAGGACCCGTGGGATCTGAAGAAAGCAGATTGTTCTTTTGATCCCAGTCCTCCTCCTCAGAAACATCTCCGGAATAATACTCGTGTTCAGCGCTTAGGGATTTCTGTTGTGGAACTAGAAAAGATGAAATGAGGCGTAAAGTAATTATAGTTGATTTAACGTAATATTTACCACTATACCTGGTGGAAGAGGTCTACTTATTCCAGGTGTTATAGTCGCTATGTATTGTTTCTTTGGATATGATGGTTGAAAGAATGGGTGAGGAACTTTGTCCATTATAACTTGCTTAGGAGAATCAACACGGCCTTTTCTCAAAAACAAATCTTCTCCTGACAAGCTGACTGCTCTTCGCATACTTCCCTGCATGCCCATTTGTCTTGGACTTTGGAGCTGACGTTGAGTAGTGAAATCTCTTGGGGGTATTTGCGGTGGTGACTGTGAAAATGGGGTTTGGTTCGCTGATGCAGGGCAAAATTTATCCTGTTGAGTTCTACGTTGAAGAGTCGCAAGATGTGAAACAGGATTTATTGTAGCACATCTAGGAAAGCGATGTAGGCTGGAAGTTGAGCAATTCCATTTGTTTCCAGACTGCTTTGCAAATGGTACAAATCCTATTTCTTTGGAACATGAAGCTTCACTGTTTTCCCTTGATGGCTGTTAAATTAACAAAAAACTAAGTAGATTTATTAGTTCTGTTACGTAAATCGTAAAATCCTTACCAAATAGCTTTTTTCTTGTAAAAGAGTTGAACCACTTCTTCGACCAAGCTCCAATACCGTGGTTGGTATTGTGGGCCTGGGCTGTCCAAATCCTACATTCCTGATTTCAGTATTGGGGAGGAATTGATTGGTAACAGAAAATGATCTCTGGTGCAATTGTGATCTAACAACATTATTTTGTGGGTAAGGTTCACTTGGTCTTCGCTCAATAGTCCACTCATGTGATGGTTCTGAGCTATTAGAAAATCGATGAGCTAAATGTTGGGATACAGGAGAAGATTTCCCACTAGTTACAAACCTTTTTAAGCTTCCAAATGGGTCAAAAGAAAATGTGCGGTTTATAGAAGGCGAACTTATTGCCGATCTTATCCCTGCACCAATAACTGGGACAGGGAACCGTTTCAGAATTTGAGATTGCATACCACGATTTCGACGGGGAGGTGGGACTGGAACCGCTGAGGTAGGTTTTGGTGGAATTGGGGGACGGTTTTCAAGAACTTTCAATAATTTTCGGACATGGTTATGCCTTTTTGGGTGGCGATGATACATTTCATTACAGGAACCACAGAATAACTTATTTCCACATGGATCACACAGTATCACAGGATTAGGATTACCACAAAGCGCGCAGCAACTTTTGATACCTGTAAATTTAAAGAGTTAATAAGGAATATTTTCGTTAGCAGAGTTTGTTGTTCTTTGGTTATTTGAACCTGTTTTGTTAGCCATGACCGAATTACAATATGATGGCTGGTTTTTTAACCCTTGCTCGGAAATTTCTTCATATTCGGACTCTTCTTCAGCAAAAGTTCCAGGCCGAGTCGATACATCATGGTCTAACAGGTCTGTGACGAAATCTTCAGGTAAAATTGGGCCAGCTCCTCTAACCTGCAAATATTTTATGACAAGTTTATAGAATTTACATTCTACACATTAACAAAACAAAGTGGTTCAACTAACTTGAAGTTTAAAACTCATAACTGAATTCTGACTAAACTTTCAATGCGTGTACTCTAATTTGTATTTATACTTGAAAAATTAGCAAGAGACTGGAAAGTGATAAGTTGAATCTAGTGAAGAAATATTAAATTGAATTTGTTAAAAAAATTCTGCTGACGAGTTAGAATCTGCTACTGTAGAGAATTCCGTAATCTGTAAGTTCATCTAACCCGTCTTAATTTCAGTAACTTAACAAAGAAGGCAGACAAAGCTGAGGAACTAGGTTGAAAAATACTGTAAACTTGCCAAATTCTGTCTGAAACTGCAGGATTCCATAATAATAGTTTTGCAAATATACAGTGATACTTTCGTTGTGTGTAATAAGCAAAGAAATCTAAAAATATCCTAGGTAGTAGCTGTTTCAAAAAAAGCAAGTTCCTTCAGAAATGAGTATCTTACAACTACAGAGCTTATGAGAATAATAAAATCAAGAATGCATTTTGTTTTTCTAGTTAATAATGAGGAAAATAACATGGAAATGAACTAGTCATTTAAGTCCTAATTTTAAAAATAGTTATTTTAATTACGAGTGATTTCTTCTTATTTTTGCTTTCGGGGTTGTTTTTGGAATTTATTTTCGCATTGTGGATTTCGTGCTTGCTTAAACCAAACTGTCGCTGTTTGATTAAGTAAGCCACTCTAAGTGTTTCTTAAAGAAATATGCAATAATGGCGACCAAACTCAATTATTTAATAATTCAGTTTATTTAACAATTCCGACGGTAAATCTTATCTAACATAGAAGAAAAATATTTCTTTGGCAAAGTCGAATCCAGAATACAAATATCATTGATAATTCGAATATAAGTTTTCTCTTCATATTCTGCATAAATCTCTGGAATCTTCAACTCCATATAGAGTTCTTTGACTCTGTCTATTTTGGACTGCTCATCTACGCCATAGTTGTCTAGCAAAATTTGTCGTTGTGTGAGATTTGCTTTCTCCATGGCCGTGACAAAGAGCCAAGAACATTTACAGTCCTGAATGTCCGTCCCAATTTTCCCTGTTAATTCGGGGTTCCCAAAACAATCTAAATAGTCATCTTGAACCTGGAAGTAATGTCCTAGATCAAGCGTAACATTTTGAACTTGAGTATGCAAATTAGGATCAGTAATTTCAGCCTAAAAATGCATAGAGTACGAAATTCATATTTTGATAATTTAACTTTAAGTAAATGATGAACTGTGTGTTATATTACCATTGCCACTCCTAAAGCTGCAGGGAGATAAAAAGAGTAATAGCTTGTTTTGAACTTTACAATATTTGTGTACCGTTCAATGGTGAAGCTAGAACAAACCAGATTTTCTATTAAATCTATCTTGTTTACCAGCGATTTCAAATGCTTACGTTTCCATTTGTCTTTTAAGTCCAGTCAAAGTATCTAAGCTTTGGCCACATCCCGTTTTATAAGAAACATCATGAAAAATATCCAGTATTTTGGTATAGTATGGTTTGTCCTGCAAATATTTCCCAAGTAAAACGTAAAGTCCTGACTCAACCAGAAGAGCATCGTTAAAGGCAAGTGGTCCCATATCGTCAATTTTATACCAACAGGGTTCACCTCGGCGGGTTTCGGAGCCATCCATGATATCATCAGCAATTAGAAAAAATGCTTGGAGCTAAATGCAATCGACAGTTTGGTAAAGAAACGTAAACCAACTCAACTATCCTGGTTATATATACCATTTCCACCGCCCAACCAATGACATAGCTAAGCTTGATGCTTTCAGGGGTTAAATGTTTTGCAAAGTATCGATAAGCAAGAGCTGTTCCAAGCCCTCTAGTACGCTTTCCATGTGGAACGTTAAATTCTAATACTTTGGCCAGCCACTTCCGCGTTTCATCCAAGTCTAACAATTCAGAATCCTTTTCTGTTAGTTCTTCCACAATATCTTTAAAAATTGCTAAGAAATCCTTTTCATCTTCCTTTGATAATAAAATGTTAGAGCTTTCGTTTTCAACTTGAGATAAAGCTTTACTCATTTTTCTAAATCCTATATGCCGATCTCGCGATACTTTACGAGAAAGTGGTTGCGGTTGGCCATTCTTGCCGGGCGAGACTTCCCTAAAAATAATAAAAAATAGAATTTGAATCATTTTACGAAAGTTATTGAAGTTAAATTAATGATAGGTTTACATTTTGTCCACCTCTGTTTTAGTCCTAATAACAGAGCCTTCGATAAAATTTTCAAAAACAGACTGTACATGAATTGCGTACTTGCTTTCCGTATTTATAGGTACTCATTCACATTGGAATGAAAGATAATAATATGATAGATAGAATAATTGAATTTTAGTACACTTAAATATTAAGGAAAACTAGGATAATTTGAGTTGCCGAATTTATGATCCACGATGCTTATGTATATGTATATTGAATCCTATATAATTTATAACCAGTGGATTCATTGAAATTTTTCTCAGTAAAAGAAGTTTTATAATGAGTTAAAACATAAGGAAAGGACGGCTTTGATTTAATTACTTGATTGCCTATTCCAATCTTCCTTAGATTTTTCTTAACTGAAAACGAGGACGTCAAAGGTAACAAAAAACTCAGTTTTATAAAAGTCAAAATAAGGACGAATAGAAATTAAGGAAATCATGGCTTTCTTACTCTTAAATAAACCGGACAACCAATATAAACAACTGCTCGCCCGGAGAACCCCGTACCTACCCCCATTGCCATGCCCTGGGTCCCTTGACCCACTAAACCGAAACCGGTTCAAGTATAAATAGTTTACAGAAAACTAGAAGTAAACGTTACGGAGAAACCCCATAGCTACCCTTACCCCTAAATAGAAAATCGTTAAAAATATAAAATTTTCCTATGGAAAACGTGTAAAAACGTTTCTACGTAATAA
>JAQGCY010000712.1:0-14750 GCA_034700645.1 Xenylla mediterranea | reverse complement strand
GGGTCTAGTCCAAGCCCATTGACTTCAAGTCTCCATGGTAACGTTTACTTAGCCCTGTCGTCCGGAAACCTCAAAACTATATTTATAAACTTTCATTTCTGAAAAGTTTTGTCTTTATCTCCTTTAATGAATTTTGAACTTCAGGTTCATTATACTCTATTCATTCAAATTAACTTTACTACAACTAATGATTTAAGATTAGTTCATATTTGTCCCTTCCCCTTGTTTGATCTAAAGTTACTCGCGAACGTCTGGACCAATTGATCTATTGCTTGGTCTTTTGGGGTCTTGGAACAAATCAAGTCCAAAATTCATAGCTTAGGCTGGGAAACTTGTACATTAATATATGTTCAACGTTCAGAAAACGTTACGAATGGTAAATGAAATAAGCATTATGTCAAGTAATTAATCAATTGGGTCCAAGTAATTGATCAATCGACTAATTACTGACGAGGTTGTATACTTTTAAACAACTTCTCCACGGTCCCAGCTAGTTTTAAACCCTTTTAGGGTTTTCATGTTTTCTCTAGCAAGAGCAACCTTGCATTTATCATTTCATTATCAAGTTTATTACCATAGCATCGAAATTGATAATCAATTTGCCGATGGCTAAACAAGACATTGTAGCTTTTGAAATCATAAAATAAGTTGAACAATTCACTTTTTACTGGAATCGTATTCATTTCTACATTCATACTCAAGGATAATTTTACTTTCATTACAAAAATGTCGACATACGGGGGTAATCCTAAACCAAAAACTAATAAAACTAAAAGTAAGCTTAAAGTTCATAGTAGTCGAATCGATTTACATCAACATAAACTTAATCAAAAAGCTCATCATCATGATACAGAACCAGAAATTGAATTTATTCCTATTGACCATCATAAACATCATCATTATTATAGTGGAATTGGTCCAATCACACCGTTGCGTTCTACTAAATCGAAATCAGTAGAATCCGTTCAATCCGAACCATTGGATTTACTCCAAAATCGATATGAAGAAGTTAATTTAATGGAACAAACATTGAGTAACTTAATGGGATCCGGAGATAGTACTGTAGGTGGAAAAACGGAAAGTTTTCAAGCATTACCATTGTTAAAACAGAGAATTGGTGAGTCTACACTCTATATAATGCAGTAAATTAGATTTCAAAAATAGTTCTTTGAAACATTAGTATTTATTTGTGTGTGCGTGGGATGATTAATTGGTTTCCTTTTTTTTCTAGGAGGACTTTTACGTGATAAAATACACACAGATGTAGTGTTTAAAGTTGGTGAAACTGGAGAAAAATTTGAAGCTCATTCACTTATCTTGGCATCAGGCAGTCCAACTTTTGAAAAATTATTTTATGACTCGGCTCAAAGTAAAACCCTTGAATTAGATGAACATGGAAAATACCTGATAACAGTTCCGGAATTTTTACCTGTACCATTTGAGGTGTTCTTAATGGTAAGAAAATGGAATAGGAAAATAAATAGTGCACGCAATGCATCATTTAATGAGCATATGCTACTATTAAGATTAACTATACGAACAATTGAGGTTCTACATGAGAATTTCCATTCGATTATTGTTATTGAATATAATTTTTCCCAAGCAAAAGAGAAAGTAATATTTTCTCCTAATGTTGCGTTGCATATTGATTCTTTATATCTTTACAGGGGATTTACACAAATGAAATTCCTACATGTCTCTCATTGACAATGGCTCTTGATGTATTTTATGCATCAAAGAAATATGAAGTTAAATTTCTTCAACATCAAATTTTGGAACATATTGCTTCAGCAATTACACCAGTTAATATTTTTGAAGCTCTCCATGTAGCAACTCGTGTGCTTGAACTCACATCAGTTATACCAACCTGCCTTCAAATTATTGAAGAAGAAACTCAAGAAGTATTAGATTTTAATTTGGAAAATTTGGATGTTCATTCATTCCCAAGAATACTTGAAAGAGATGTATTGAATATTAGTGAAGTTGAATTGTTTAAGGTTTTAGTCAAGTAAGTACAATTTAAATCTGTCACTCAGTTATAAAGATAACCGAACTAAAATTTTGTTATTTCTAACTCAAAGATGGGCAAAGCTACAGTGTAAACGTCGTAAGCTCAAACCAACACCAACAAACAAACGGAAAGTACTTGATCCCTTATTGAAACATATACGCTTTACTACAATGGACATTAAATCAATTCGAGAATTAGTTCAACCAACCCGAATTCTTGAACAAGATGAAATTGAAACAATTATAGACTATATCAGAGGATCGGAATATCATAAGCCGCCTGTCCCATATAAAACTGTTCCAAGACGAACCCCTTCCCCAAGATCTAAAATGAAGTTGTATCGCTTGGGCTCAAGATTTGGTCATGGTCACTATGAAACAATTGAAGAGGAAATTATGAGCTTGAAAGGTGGTGATAATGAGAATAATAAAACTACTGGAGATATTAGTAGCCGTAAAAATGAAAAGAAAACTCGCCATATTAAGAAGTAAGCTTCAATTCGAAGTCACATTAATCAATTCAAAATGCTAAATCAAATGCACGTTAATATTTCCAGGATTAAGTCTCGACTTCCCAAAAAGGTCCCAATGACTCATCGCTAAATGAATTTGAATTGAAAGAAGAAAATATGCTTAAGTGAAAACATTAGTAAATGTACAATATATTGTATATGTTTTAACATAAATAAAAATAAAAATCCATTAATTTCTTGGCAAAATACTTAACTAGTAAAAATTTGGACGTGATTTATTATTATGTAGAATCAAAGGTGGCTTTTGGTTTTTTTAAGCATTTGTTTCATCAATGCCTGCCTTATTATGACTATATATTGAGAAGCCAAATAAAATTAAGTTCCGTTTGCTTTACTTTTACACATTTCTTTTCGTTCTTCAAGTCCTCTATGCATCGTTGAACGTTTTAGTTTTAAAATCCCATTATTCCGTCTAATTAAATTGTAGACACATATGTAGTGAGCAAATACCCGAAAATAAATACACAATTCACCCTGTTGACTAACACATTTGAAAATTTATGCGAATTCCTAACAAGTACTCATTAATTATGCTTGTTTCACACTTGGGAAAAAATTGGTCGCTTTGCGGTGTAGTGTACTCAGTGTAAGTCAAAAAATTAAAATCAAGCATAGCATAGGCTCCAAAATCCGATTGCTTTACAATACAATTTATTCTAATTGTTATTTTTTTTGCACCTTTTTCATACCATATAAGGAAACTTTAGTTTTGAGTAAAGTAAATATTCCCTTAATTGAATCAGTGAACATAAATCTTTCTTAATTTTTTCTTTAAAAATGTATTCAACTACAAGTAATGTACCCTAAACTGGATTCTTAAGGAAAAAAGACACTTTCAAACATCTGCATCTTTTCTTCATTTCATTTTCTATCAAAAAAAGCCAAAAAAACCAGAAATGTGGTTATATGGCAAAGTTAAAGTAAGTATGTATGTTTTGTTTAAGTTTATACAAAATAGTTAAGAAATTTTATTCCTCAATTCCATGTCTTCAATTAAGTAAAACATGAGCTATAAAAATTGACTGTTCGTATTTTCTGTATCTATAAAAAAGTAATGAAGCTCTTGTCTTAAGTATCAGAAATCAGGCAAAGGGTTTCCTTCCGTTGGGCATTTATTCTTTTGTTAAACAAAACAAATACACACACGACAATTTTCTATAAAGAAATTTTAAGAGTAAATATCTCCGAAGAATTTTTCTCCGTGTTAAAGAAAGAAGAAAAATGAGGTAAATCCGCCCTATTTCTAACTCTAATGACCTTTCAACAGTTTTCCTAGCATTTGGTAACATATTTTTTTTTCTTTTCGTTCTTTCTCGGATGGACAAATCATTCAAAAAAGTTTTTCTTTTTTTGACTTTAATTTGGAACCTTGTTTTATGTTCAAATGACTCGTGTTACGGTACGCGTATACAAGCACCTTTTGGGTTAACACTTTAACTTTAACCCTTTTCTTTTCAGTCTTTAAAAAGAACTACATAAGAATAATGGGATTTTCCGTTTTTAATGAGCTACATGCGATGTTTCTCAAGTCTCCGACTCATTTGCAATTTTCTGTACTCTTAAATTACTTACTTTAGTTTAGTTGTATGTCAAACTCAAAAAAATAAGATTTACTGAAACTGAACGGGTATTTTTAGATGGGCAGTCTACTTCGAATTCTGCTTACTTCTTCGTTCTCCATCAATTATTCCTGATTCGCCCATAATCTAAATCCATAAACCCATGTAATTTAATCAAAGAAAAAGAACCCTAAACTAAGGTAGTTGCAATGCAGTGAATGAGGGTCATTCCATAAAAACCATAAAACCTATTATGCTTTATAATTTAATGAATTTAGTGGTCCACACCCTCCCCCATCTCCGCCTACTATAACAATATACAATCCATCCATCGTCCATATTAATTCAATTATACTACTACTGAACAAAGTTATGGTTACGTTTACGAACCGCATGCATAAAGTTTGAAGTTATACAATGTTTCCGAATCGGAAGTTTAATGTTAGATTTTTTTTATGTCATGTGGCATTCGCATTTAGGGGCTATATTTATTTATTTTGTCCACAATGCGTATACTTCAGCTAGTAACTTTCCAACCGAATTTCTACACTTTGGTTGTTGAACACGCAAAGGCGATGACATGGAAAATGTCCTTCCATCATGAATTACTTTTAGTAATGTACTCAACTATAAAGTCATTTTAAATGAATTGGTTTTAATAATGCCATGATGAACGGAACGGAGAGCTTCAGCTTTGTATATTACGTATTTTCATTTTTTTTGGAAAGGATGAGACAAAGACAATTAAAATAAGAATTCTTAATTATAATTACATGTAAAAGTATCTCTAAAAATGTCACTAATGGAAGTCGTTAGGTTTAATTATTAAAGTTAAGAGAATTTTTCGCATCGGTAGCTAACTACCGCAAACAATGGATGAAACGATGAAAGTTTTGTATAGTATAACTTTTACCCAGGTTTATGTTTATTTTTTCTTTATTTGAAGTATTGGGCATCCTTAAAGAGCTATAGCTCGTCCAGGTTAATTAAAAGCATTAAAATTAACTTTAATCTTTACTATACAGCTCATTCGTATTTTTTTATGTCTTGTTTTTGTTCTCTTTATTAATAATTTCCCATAAAATGGAAGTGATAATGACTTGATTACATGTTCTTATGGTTTGCTAAGCTATTTTGTGATTGTCTGTGTGAATAAGAAAGAAGTCAAGTCATCATCATTCAGTGTATAAAAGAAGTTATTATATTCATTTCATTGTTTCTTTTCTGTCAACGACTGAGGGTACTTAGGTTAGAGAAAAAAAAAGAAATAATAAGGACTTAAGGACCCTGTTTGCGTGGTGGTCGGGTCACGTCATGGATGGTAAAAGGTTTTGACTTGTCAGTAGTAAATTTTTAAGCAGTAGTTCATATATAGTTATAGTATGATGTCATGTCGTAAAAGGATAAGTGAATATAATGGTTTCGTATAAGTAGTATTTTGAGGGCAATAAAACTTTTATCCATAAAGATCACTCAAGCCTAAAAACATTGGATTTTAGTTCAAATTGGTAGGAAAAATAGGATCGTAAATCAATTTCAAAATGGAATTTAAACATCAACATCGCAAATTCACAATCATACCAAGTAAATATTTTGAAATTGAGTACTAACTAATAAACCTACCACGATTGATTCCATGATTTAGAACAAAATATTTATTTGGCAAATGAAATATCCTTGGAAAGTTTTAAAGATTTCCTGATTTTCATGAAATCAACGTCAAGTAAAACTTTATGAACTCGGATTGATTTAGTTGTACGTATATGCGAGTATATGTCTTTCATGCAAATTGTCTGTCACTCTCATTTTTTTATATAAGCTTTTCTAAGTCAATAATCGGATTTTTAAGTAGTTTAGACTATTCTGCATTCCAAAACTTGTTCAAGTGTGTCCTGTCAGTCCTGCTGTCCATTCTGATTGTGGATTGTCCAGGTTTTCTTTCGTTAATCATTCTCACCTTTTTTCCATGGGAAACCAGAATACCAGAGTTACTACAAGCAAGTCAAAAAAGTTAACCTGTGTATTCTGTGTACCATCGGCGCCTACCTAAAAACTTCCTAACAGGAAATTTAATGGAAAACCTAAGTTCAAAAGTTAAGAAGAAAAACTTTTTCTTTCTTTTTGGCTGACAAAAAAAGCTAAAGGGCCACACAACAATACAATAGGTAGAAAACAGAATAATATAATTTAAGAAGTTAAAACACAGACGAAGAAAGAGGATCATCGACTTAAAGAAACTAGCTTGTGTCTCGAGTCTGGACGAACGAATGGAATAAAATAATACGAACAAACGTTATATAATACAATGATACCTTATTTTTTCAACTTCTTCTTCTAATTACTTACTTCAGATCTTCCCATTTCTATTTCTTTTGAACATCAAAAGACCATTTGACTAATTGCTCTGCTACAGAACAAATACTATTTCTAATGCCATTAAAGATTTTTTTTTTGAGACAGAAAAATACTCGGGTGCTCAAGAAATACATACACACAAACACAATTGTCTTAAAAAATTTCCAGTTGCATTATGTTTATGATATGAATGAACAAAATGAATAAAATTTACATATTCAATTCAGTCAATCAATATAAATAGTAAATCCTGAAACTTAAAGTGATGCATGAATGAGTCTCGGGCTGCTGGTGCTATGTCTGTTTCCGTTTTCTTCGGATAGAATTGTACATTTAAAAGTTTAATTTTAAAACTCTTTAAACTTAAAACTTCAGTAAGCCTAATTTTTTATGAAATTCTTCTTATCCTTATGTTATGTTTGTTTTGCTATTTTTGGGGATTTGTCTATGTTATGTTTTGTTCAACTTTTTAGCTTTGTGATGTTTATTCTTCTTGTCGGCCCTTTTTTTGTTTTTAAGGCTCCGTTCCGATTCAAAATTCAAAAACCAGACTAATTTCAGAGTTAAAGTGGTTAACTGTCAGTGTCACTTACTTACATTACATCCATCCAAAAAAAAACCTTATTTATATAGAGCATACTTAAAAGTGACATTTTGTTTGTAAATAAACAAATTGAACGGATAAAGGAAACTACATACTCCGTTCATGTTAATTCTTATGACAAGACACGAGTTTATCCTATATTTATTTATCATGAATGAAATAGTTGATAAGGGTAAGGAAAGGCTTACCTCTACTGTAAAGTAACAGTTATTGATATCAGCATTACTGGAAAAAATTTGCATATGATGATGATAAGGGTAACTGACTGCCAAGAAATTTGACACACCTTAAGTTCCTTTAATTCTCCGATTTGAAATACGTATATGTAGAAGTAGATAAGATACAAATTTGCAATATCGTCACTTTTTTCTGTTAGTCTTCAACAACTGTAATATGAGTATCAGTATACTTGTAAAAATGTTACTTTTTATCTTATCTAATCATTAGACACATATTTAATATATGTATGCGTAAACGTAATGCCACAAAAACACAAGCTGAATTTTTTTAATAATAATCAAATAATCGTTCTATCTTTATGCAAAAAATTGTTTAGACAAAAAAAACTTCCACTACAAAATACAATTCTTGTACAAAGTGTTCTTAATCAAATTCAGTCTAGTTCAAAAATGAAGTCTTGATATTAAATTATGTTGTTCTTGTTGCGAATCAAGTTTTATAATAATGTATAAAGATTGTCCTTGCACAATTAAATTTGCAATAGATACAGAATCCAGTACACCATGTAGAAAAAAACTTGTCCTAACAATAATAGTAATAATATTTTTTTAAACCAACTATTGTAAATTGTACATTTAAAAGTTGATCGATCAATTGAAAATGAAAATCTGATTCAATAATTCTATGTCGTCTGTCCGGTTAGTTGATACAATAAAATGCAGATCTTCTCTCGTTGACAATACTTTTATATCTAAAGTTCTTTTATTTAAACCTTAACTTTAAAAGAGATGATCTTTTGGTCTTCATCTATAAGATTGGACTAAAAGTTCTTTTTTTTTTCTTTCTTAAAAGTGTATACTTTGACAAGAAAATGAAAAGGAAAGGGTTTTAAGAAAACCTAAAGTGTAAACTATTGTGAAAAAGCATTTAAAACATAGTTTCTACATTAGTAAGAAGGAGCTAGAGCTAGCTAAGCTCTAAATAAAGGACAATGACGCTTGTCCAAGTCAAGTTTTAGTGTTGGAGCCGCAGCGGTGGTAGGATAGTTGATAGTTTAGATTTAGCTTACTACTGGTTTGGGCGTATAACAATTTTTGTTTGTATGGCATTAATTGAGAAGTTCTAGGACGGACAGGAGCTCCGAGAAGGGCGTACACAACTCCACCTTTATTACAATCTCAACCCACCAATCTCGGAGAGTTCAGAAAAAGAAAATAGTTTTTTCTACTTTCACCATAAAGCGCTCAGTTCAGGCAGTTTTCATGTTTTTAGGATTTTCAATTGTTCCAAGAAAATGTCTGCAAAACAATTTATGTAATCGAACTTTAAATAGCTTTTTGCATAGAATTCTTTAGTTCTGCAAACTAAGCAATAGAATTATAACGTAAAATTGACTATCAATTTTTAATGTATTTTCTAAAAACTAATCAAGTTCTGATTATTATCGATTCTCATTGTTCTCGACGAGTATGTAAAAGAAAAAACATATTTTCTGTTGATTGAATTTTTAATTATTTCCACATGTAGTAACTCCAAATCATATTTCAAAAATTTACTATTACTACAATACTTAATCTTTGATTTGCTACAAATTGGAGCATATAAATTTTTAGTGATACAGTTTGATTGAGAATGAAGAATAAAATATAAGATTTGAAATCTAAACTAAAGCATTAATGTCTTGTCTGGATCTTCAAAGCTTGCTTGAGATATGGAATTGCTTATGGCGTTATGTGGCGGAATTCTCGTTTCATCCATCCAAAGTCTCCAGAAAAAAATACAAAATCATTAATTGATTTCTCAACCCTTTACTTTATAGAATTCCTTATTCTCTGTAAATAATGGGTTAAAACAATAGTTTCTTCCTATCTTCAAAACGTTTTTTTTATTTAGATATGCGATTGTTATGTAAAGAATGTCTAGGTCTACTGTCGCCTGGAACTTTCCTTCTTTTTTAAAGCATATTCTTTAATGATGGAATGGGACTGGAATAGTCCGACGTCCCCAAAAAAGAAATGAAATTGATAACGCTGGCTCAGTTCAGTATTTTTAATTGTCAACTTTACCATTTACCTTGCAATGTATGTATTGCATTTTATTTCACAACAAAAAAGAATAAAGAGAAAAAAAGCACTTTAGAAATCAATACAATTAAATCACTAATTGCTAACTCATGTTGGCTAACTAATAACAGTGTCTCTAACTCTAACTTTCTTAAGTTTTAATTGACTGGGCGTAAAAACAAATTTTTTGGCATCTTTGGTATTCACTGGATTTCTTAAGGAATTTGTACTAAATATCTATAATTTAATGTCATATTAAAGTAAAATAATGTAGTATTGAAGTAAGTAAGTTTAGAATCGCTATTTACAATTTTATGGCACTTTTGGTGAACTATTCACAGATTTTCCAAGTTTAGGTGAAAAATCAAGTAAATGTTAATTATTAAACCTATTTTAAAAATTTGTTTGTAAAGTAATTTTGAGTACAATATAGGAATGTAATATAATGATAGGAACATTTTAGGAATTTAGTTGTTATTTGAGTGAGCATGGATTGGTACAGAAATCAAATCTGAATTAGCTTCAATTTGACTCAATAAATTATCAGATTGACTTTGACGTCGGGCTTGTTCAATTGCAAATCTACAGAAATAAAAAGAATTATATTATTTGTCTTTTGTCGTTTTGTCAAAAATAAAGTTGCAATATAAACTTACTCATAACGGCTCAGGCCTGGAAGTCCAGAATGATTATGAGCTGGATAATACGAAGACACGGGTGGTAATGGCTGAAGATGTGGACTACTATTATTACGAAGATTTTCTATTGGAAGCCCATTGTCCCCGTGTGGAGAATTAAGGAGTCCAGTAAGACTCTTGGAATTTTCTGTTTAGCAAAACAATAAAAATTATATGAAAAAAGTTATCATTCATCAAAAAAATATATATAATATGAATATGCAATATGCATAAAAATTTACTTTGTTGTTGTAGAACAGATTGAAGCATAGCTTGTTGATGATGTTGGAGGATTGAGTTATGGGGAGGTAAAGTAGCAGAGGAGGAGGATGATGATGGGCTTGGTGTAATCACAGAATAGGGTTTCTTTTCAATTGTTAGTTGATGTTGCGATTGAGCTCCTGGTCCATTGAGATGATGATGATGTTGAGAAGTTGTACTGGATGGTTTATTAGATGAGAGCTCTACAGGTGTGGGATAATTAGATCCAGTTGGACCATAACTCACATTCTTTGGTTTCCGTTTCCTTGTTTGAATTCCATCCTTTTTCATGGTTCTAGGTCTGTTTACCTATAGAGGAAAGGAAAACAGAAGAAACATGAAAGTGAGTAATTGATTTTTAGTTTATTTCTATGAATTTTTACGCAAAACATTAAACAAACATTACATAATGCAGAGCTGAATTACTCGTAAAAAAGCATTCCAATTTCTCTTTTCTTTATGCGTATATTTAGCGTAAGTGCATTTTGCCGTTAAGATAAAAACTTTTTTCCTTGTGCTCTTGCTGCATTATATAAACTTCATAAAAATCCAAAAATAAAATAAAAAGAGTTCCTTCTGGATGGATGGAGATCATAATAAAACTAAAATACTAAATAAACTAACCCCATGAAGCTTGTAGTAAAGACCGCATGCATTACAGACCGAGTCACCCTGATTATTCCGGCGCCATAGAGTCGTAGTTGATGTTTCACAGTTAGAGCAAACTTGCCCGTGACGACGACCACTGCTGCTTGAGCCCTTGAATTAAAAAATGAGATATTGAACAGAAAAGATTTGATTATAAAAGTGTGCTATATGATTATATGCTTACAGGTAAACCGGATATTCTTTTACTTTGATTCCGATTAAGTGGACGATTCATTGCATTGGTCCGAGCATAAAGTCCACAAGCATTACATAAATAATTTCCTGAATCATCTCTACGCCAAAGTGGTGTTCGATGAGCACCACAATTCACACATTCCTTAGGTTCACTCCCATAATACAACTCATAACCTTCTGGTGCATTACCCCACATCCCAGCAGCAGCAGCCACCGCAGCAGCAGAATGATTAGACCCATAACCTTGGTAAGGATACATTGAATATTGACTCTGTGGTGGTCCCATCATTCCACCTCCATCCATTGAAACCATTTCTCCAATGTTCCCATGCGGTGAAACAGAGCCACCGCCATAAGCAGGAGAATCTCCGTGTGTCCAATTTGAACCCTATATCAAACAACAAATCTGTCAAATTGATATACTTATTAGGTCTTTTCTTCACTCAAAGATTGAAAAAAGTTTTGATATATTTACAGCTCGTGGACAAGTGGGAAAGATTTATTGGGAGAAAGAATTTTGAGGGTTTGGAATTGTGGATAGTTGTGATAGAAAAGCAGAGTAGGGATAAGACTGAGAGATGGAATTTTAGATTGGAATGTAATGGAATTGAGTAGTAAAAGAAGATGACAGGCTTAGATAAGGGGAAAGGCCTAAGAAAAGGAACAAGGGCCTTCTGCTTTTTCCATGTAATGAAGAGTAATTAGCCGTTGAATAACAAGAAACAAAAAACAAAATAATCAAATTGAAATTTATCTCTATGTATTGACATACTGGTAATAAATAAAACGTTATAAAAAGGAAGGAAAAAGAAAATGACGCCGAAATCCAATAGATAATTTGAGCTCGCTCAATATTTTTCCATTAAGTGGTCTATTCTATTCTAATCCAATTTCCAAATACCTCATTTGAAGCCGGTATTCCTCTGGAACTAGAAGACCCAGTTCCATAATATGCTGGATTTAATGTTGAATATGTTAGGGTTTGACCACTTTGCTGTTGGGTAGGACTTGAGTAACCAACATTTGTATAACTATACTTTACAATACTATTATTATTCCCTTCATCCTTTATACCTAGTAGAGTAATAAAATTTTTCATTGTTTTAAGACTTTTTCTTCATCATTAGATTGGCTGAGACTCATTTACCTAATGATGCATAGGATGACGAATCATGGGGATGGTGATGATGGTGCTGTTGTTGTTGTTGGGATTGGTGATGATGATGATTATCGGGACTGCTCCTGGTTGTTCCACTACTATTGGTATAGTAGTGTTGATGGTGATTATGATTATCAACAGAAGCACCATGTAGTCCTGAAAGGTTTCTAGGATATCCTGGCTCCAGTCCATGTCCGGACGACTCATTACTATATTCCTACAAGCATCATTGTAGAAGTGTAAACATTAAGGAATGGCATAAAAAAGTAAAAATATATTGTAAATTGTAAACAATGCAGACGCCCATGAATGTAAATTTAAGCCTAATCCTATGCATGCAACGTATTATACATAAAATGTATCATCCGGCTCAAGGTAATTTTTGTCAATTGTCACACATAAAACTTTCCCTTTTTCTCATGCATTTTTTTGGGATTTACCTGTGATGGATGCCGTGAACTTGAATATGAATTGCTGCCACCACTGCTATATGTACTGCTTCTTGGTGATGAAACAAGAGCATACTGCTGTTGAATTCCTTCATTGATTGAACCAGGAGAAGAATTGTTTGTGCCGTTATTACCCGGATATGGTGGTGGCGGTGGAGGTGAGGATTTATTTTGGGACTCGTGGTGCAGTTGTTGATGATGTTGATTTGATTGCAATTGTCCAACTGAGGCAATTGCATGTGCAATATTATATTCTTTTGTAGATACATTTGTGTATTGCGGTGGGGATGAAGAGACACCGCCATTGCCATTTGTACTATTTGCAATGGATGCAAGAACATTCAAGTTATTTGCTTCGGTACTATTGGAAATTGATACGACGGGTCCGATTGATGATAATTTTTGATTAGCTTGTTGATAGTAGTTTAGATGAGCTCGAGGTGGGGACTCGGGATTCTGTTCACCTTGTTCCTCGTTTTGAAATAAATCACGCTTGATATGGATCAAGGGTCCTCCGCCACTGATAGAATTAGGCGTGGAACCTGGTGAATTTTCCATGTTGTTGCTTGAACTTCCAGATAAACCTTAATAATAATAAAACAAGAATGAAGAAGCATCAAAGAATTTTGTAACATTTTATTTCAAGTATGCATTGAAAATCGGAAGTATGGATTAGTAATACATGAGCATATGCATGAGTATTTATAAAAATGAATATTTTCGATTGATGAGATGGATTAGACCCAAATGACTCATATTTTATCGAATGAAATGAAACATTCTCAGGTAAAAGCGTAAGCGTCCATCTCTAGTAACGCTATAATGCATACAACTTTACGACATTCAACCAAGTCCCAATGTTGACGACGCAATAAAAATTGACTCCATTTGATCCATGTTCATAATTGTATTTGTAAATTGTAAATTGTAACTTCGTCTAGGTTTTTTTTATAGGATAGATAGATAACATTAATTTTAGAAGCCAAATGGAGTAAACAAATATGTGTTTAATATACTCAGGTAGACAGAGAAGCAGCATAAGCAATAGGTTTGGAGAAAGGGTTTATTATTTTTTGGATTTTTCATTTACTAACTCTGAACTCGCTTCTTCTTCATCGTCTCTTCCTTATAATTGCCCTAAAGTGCTCAGATAATTTTAATATGAAAGAGCACTTAAGACATGAGGAAAAAACGAGACAACAAGGAAAAAAAGCATAGGTTTAAAACCGTTTTCCAATAAAACCGAGTTGAAATGAGATGAGAGTGTCCTAATAAATAATTCTGACTTGAGCGTCAGCATTTTAAAGTTGGATGGAGTCCATTTAGTAAATTTACATAAAAAGTTATTAACCTGAGAAATATAGAATATAATGTTAATGTTTGTTTAAGGGAAAGAGAAACAAGGATCAATTACTAAGGAACATGAGTTATTCAGACACTGAATCAGAAATTCAGAATCTGGACTCGTTTTAACCTTTTTTTTTTCTTAATGGGAAAACCAAATTATGCATATTTAATGTCAAATAAATGTTTTTCTCGTCGTTCATCAAGAATTTATGAGTTCAATTCAACATGGTTAAAGAGTAATACATATATAATGTACCCCATGTTTCAATACTAAATGTTCAACTTAGACCCATCCGGTTAAAAGGAACATAGATTAGATTATTGGTACTTTAAGGCACTACTTTACAAAAGCTGAAGTGTTATGTTGTAGACACTTTGATTAGTTAGTTGGATTGGATGCTTAAGTTTTATATGCATACATGATACGAATGATATGATGCATGTTATTGCTTACAGTTTCCTAAAGCAAGTTGACGACTCCGAAATCGAATATGATAAGGGCCCTGATAAATGATAATTTTGAAGATTATATATGCAATTACTCTACATATATACTAACCACGAACAAGAAAAGAAGTTTAGAATTCAAATACTAACCTTTGTCATGACTGCTTGGTCCCATTTCTTGGAAACTTTGTTGTAGAGATGTTCCAATTGTTGTGTTAAATTGTATAACCCCAACACCCCTTGGGGGTGAGCGTGATTCAGCA
>JAQGCY010000711.1:0-14754 GCA_034700645.1 Xenylla mediterranea | reverse complement strand
TTTTTCCCAAATTTTGATACCTACAATGCATTTTTTTTCACTTGAAGTTGAGCCCAAATTATCACCATAGCTAAAACTGTTCTTTATCGCAAATTAAAAGATTATATCCAGGATGGCTTGTAAGAATTCATTCCAACTTTGAGTTAACTAAAGAATACTGCAAAATAGCATGTTTGGCTTTGGACAATGTTTTTTGGTGTGATATAAGAAATTCTACTGTTCCAAATTTGCGTAAGTCGAATCAGCAACAGCAAGGGTTTACACCTAGCAAACGGAAATGTTCCATTGTTGTATGCTTAATTTCGCAGAAACTACAAATGCACGGGTCTGGAGGTTTTTACCCCTTGGAGATCAAACGGTGCAAATATTTTTATCCAGAGATATCGACAGTTACATTATTAAAAGGGAAGTCGAAATTGTGAATGATTGGTTAAGAAATTATCCAGAGAAAGCTTTTCATTGCGCTCGAGACTCAGGTACTCACAATTCTCGAGAAATGTTGGCTGGAATTTGGGGTGCAAGGAATGTTGTTTTAGGAATTGATTTTGCAAGGAATATTAGAGACAAAATTTTACGGGTAAGTAAGAAGCTGAACTTTTAATAATGCTCCAATTCATAATTTCTATTGCTTTAGAGATCTGAACACAATTATAAAAGAGAAACAGACGAATTACTACTGAAGAAAATTATATTTTATCCACACCGTGACAAAGTTTTGCAACACGACAGTTATCTCTGTGAGCATTACTATGATGCTGTTCCATTTCCAAATCAAAGACCTCATCCACGCATTCGAATAGCTCAAGCAATTAGAAATTATGCACGCTATATTTCACCAGAATGTCCAATAGAATGTCGGCCAAATCATGGAAAAAATTGGACTTATTGTTAATTACATACTTTTTAAATTTTTTATTCTCATTCTTGTACCAAAAAACAAAATTCGAAGGCCTTGGCATTCTAGATAACTAACAAATCCATTGCATTATTGGATTGACTGTATTGTATTGTAATCGTAATGATGTATGTATGTATTTTTAGTAGGACAATTTTCTATGACTTTACTACAATTAAATTCTTATATTTCTATTTCTTATAAAAATCCTTAGAATTTTCCTTTCTGTTTATTAGTCTTTTCAGACCCAAGACGTTCCATAACTTCATCAAATGCTGAGTCATTAATGTTCATCATGAGTGTAGTTCCACTAAGATACAATTTATTTTGAGATTGTGAAACAGTACGAGCAATTCCTTGGGCTGCACGAATTTTACGAAGTTTCAAGTATCCAGGATTGGAACTAAGGGCTTCACCGAGCTAGAACACAAGAAACAGAACTTGTAAAATATATTTCTCCTTGAAGTGCATATAGACATGCATATCTTCACATTATAATTCATATTCAGATTACTAAAGATTCGCCATCAGAGTTCCAACCACTCATTGGGTTAATATTTTCGCATTAATTAAATTTCCAGGCGACTCTAGAACTTTGAATCTTTAAGCTTCTAGTGTCAAAATTTGGAAATTTCAAATATTATGCGAAATAATGCCACTTTGTCCCATTGACTTTACAATAAAACCCAATGGTTCTTATGGAGTTTTATCAAGATTACTCAATGGTGAGATAGGTCGGAACAATCAGCAGTTGCAAAATTCATCATTTTTTCAAATTCAATTAATTTTCAAAGCGTTAAACTGTGTATTTTTACCATGTGGGCAGCCTGAGCTTCACCCTCTGCATGTACAATTTTCTGTTGTTTTTCTTGAATTGCACGATCTACAACGAAGGCAGCTCTTTGAGCTTCTTGCTGTGCAACTTGTTTAGCTTCAACGGCAGCAGTATATTCTTTACCAAAGCTCAATTCCGTGATAGATACATCGTCAAGGATCATATTGAAGTCTCGTGCACGTTCAGTGAGTTCACGACGAATTAGAAGTGAAACCTATAATGATATTTACAAATTGCTGTCAATTTTGTCTGTTTCATCTTCATGAAAATTCCGATTCCGACAAGATTTTTACCTGTTGACGCTGTGTAATCAACTGACTCGCATTAAACTTTGCAACTACACTCTTCAATACTTCATTACAAATTGATGGAAGTACTTTCTCATCGTAGTCTTGTCCCAATTGACGATGTACAGTTGATAATTGCATTGCATCGGGTCTTGAGAGGACACGGAGGGAAATATTAACCATTTGTAAATCTTTACTACCAGTTGGGGATGAGATTTTCCTTGGTCTTGAACGAATATCATAAATAATTGGATATTGGAACCATGGGATACGGAAATGTAAGCCTTCAGTATATATATCATCTTGAATTCCACCAATTCGACTAAAAATTATGGCACGTTGACCACCATCAACTAGAAAGGAATAGAACGAAAATGGACAGGGTGTTAGTAAGGAAGTAGCCAATGAATTATGGTGAAGCTTGAAGATCCTAGGATCCCTTGGGAAGCTCAACGTGACCACGTGTGTGACTCGACCTGGATCTGACCCATGACCTTAATGAATTACAAACCCTTACCCACCTGTATACATAGCTTGATTAACTCCATAGGCCCCAAGTCCAAGTACAGCAGCTATCTTGAGCCCAATCCCAAGTCCTTTAGGACTATTCCCAAGTTTCCCAGCCAAATCACTAAATTTACTTTGAGCCATGTCAAACTGTCAGGGGTCAATTGTTAATTGGATTAGTGACACTGGAGCAATTAATTAATCAAAATAAGTCAAAATTACTACAGAGAAAATACCCCTCAAAATGATGCAATATATAGCTGAAAGATTCAGTTTTCGGCATGACTATAATATAATGCAAGCATGTGCATGGCATAAAAACTTTTTGAATTGAGAAATGGCATCCCCATTTCTCACTTATCTCGTTCATTCATAATGCATTTGTTTCAATTCATTAAAACAATAGTTAAAAGCGAAGCGAAGGGCCTTGCTTCCCCTTGAAGTTGAACTATGACCTTTATCTATCAAATAATAATTCATAAATCATGTCACACAACATACATCTACGTTTGCTCATTGAATAATTGATTGTTGAATTGAAATTCAGATGGATCAGAGAATCAGATAAAGATAGAACGCTTAGTTTCTATTGTTCTAAAAAGCTCAAAATTCCATGTTGGTTCGAGCTGGTCTGCTGGTCGTTCGTAGATAATACCGGCAAGGCGGCAACCGAGTGAGTCTGGGTAAAAAATGAGCTTTCACTTTGGCTTTCTCTCTCCTTTGTTTTGAGTAGTTTTTCACATTTCGAGAGTCGCTTTACCAATTATTAGCTTACTTTACACTAATTTAGTTTGCTGGCCTGTCACAAAATACAAGTAATTTAATTTGATTGAGTTTTGGTTTGGCTGCGTATAATTGATTTCATTTGCTTCCTTTAACCGTTGACCGAGGGTGTGGAATTCTGGAGATTTGGAGACGATTTGGACTTGAATCCCCAGTTCAAAATGACGGAAGTGGGACCTGTAAGTACATTTGCATGCATTAATGCGTTTAGTTTAGAATTGTCAATTATTAATGGGGATAAGCTATAGCTAATAGTCAATGTATGTATGTATGTACAATCTAGGGAATCAAAATATTCAAACCCAAGAAAAAAAGTTCAACAGATCAAACTTCAGCCCTAACGTCCCTTCGGAATCTATCGTTAAGTACTTATGGAGAACCCGAGGCCAAGGACACAGTACTCCTCCGGAATGCCCTATACAAAGCCCATCTTGAAGCATTTGAGTCTAAAGTTAATGTAAGTTCAAACAATTATCATCCACCAGTTTAGTATAGTTTTGTAATTTGATGTATTAATCACAGGAATACGAGCAAAAGCAATTCCTAGATCTAGCAAATGACGTGATTACATTTGTCCATACGAATGCAGAAAGGATCCAACGGAATACTCAATGTCCTACCCCAATTGGCGTATTGTTTAATGGTTTATCACAAGATGAAAATAAGGATTTAATGGATTTGGTTCTTACTGAAGTTGAGAATTTCAGTTTCGCTTTTATGGATTCGGTTGAGCTTAGGATTGCCCGTTTAACTTCTGCTAAATGTCATAATGTAAAGCTTGCTTTTCAAAGTATATGTAAGCAAGTTATCATGAGGAATACTAAAGTCGACTGGGTAAGTTAAAATTGTTTGTATTTTATTGAGGTTGATGGCTTTTTCAATTAGTATCTTGTCCCTTTACTCCAGACTACGTATGGAAATTCATCTATTAGTACAGCAACTGAATCAGAATCAGAAGAAGAATTGGATTCTGAAGATGACGATGAGGATGGACCAAGCTCCAGCTCCAAAGTTCGACGAAAACCTAAGCCAAAATCAAGTACTAAGAAATCTAGCAAAACTATTGTATTCTCTGTGAACGACCTAAAAAAATGGATAGCAAAATGCCGGGACATACAACCAGTTCTCATTGTTATTGATGATGTAGATTCAATTGATAAGAAAGTGGTGACTGGTATATTACAATTGCTGCGGTAAATTGACTAAACTATAACAATTCTAGACAAGCTTCCAAGACCTAACTAAAACTACTTTTGTTTCTGCAGCTGCTGCAAATTACCCACGATATACCTCTTTGGTATAATTCATAACTTCATCCCAATAGATCAATTTTTCTCAGATCTTTGTGGAGGTAGTTTTAGATTTGAACGATTATATTCCGTAGATCCTGATGAAAGACTTGAAAATTTTATTCAAAAAGTTGCGTTTGATTTAACTTTACCAATTCGAATTAGCGGAGCTCAGCTAAGGCTAATGGTTGATTACTATAATTATTATCAGTTTTCTATAAAGAGATTACTTCAGGTTTACAAGGTAAGCTCAACTAATACTACCTGATTCCAAGGCTAGAAGTCTAACAAAAACTTTATTTTGTTTGTAGTTATGCTTGATTGATCATTTTACCAGAAGTGAATCAATTTTTTGTACAAGTGATATACAACATATGTGGAATTTTGAGCAAATGGAAACAATACCTGAGGATTTTTTACGGAATTTAGTCTCCACGTCCTTTCCAGCAGTTGTCTCGAGCCCTTACAAAAACCCAGCTACTCCTAGCAAAAGTCCAAAGAAAAAATCTAGACCTGAAGAGCTTACTGTAACGGAAATAAGGGTACAACTAACTATAAAAAATGAATCCAGCTTAAAAATCTGAGTAAGTAAAACTCCATTTTGATGTTTTACAGGAAAAGTGCCAAGATAAGTTATATCATTTTAACGATACAATGGTTGAATGGCATGCAGCTTTACGTGTTGCATTTGCAATGGGGTCGGAACTTCCGGAACAGCCTATTGGAGAAAAGGTGACCAAGATTTCTAAATTTTTCGGTTGAATATTGAGGCCTAGTAATTTCATAATTGCATTCACAATTGCAGCTAAGCGATTTGTACATTATGGCATGGGATGGGACGTTATTTAAAGAACCCGGAGTTTCAGATCAAATCATCTCATCTCCATTTGAACAGTTCCTGAAACTAGTTGGACATTTTTCACAAATTGAAATGCAGACAAAGCTTCAGCGTTGTGTCGAATCTGTTGAAGGTATGACAAATAAATGCTCTAACCAGTAATGTTAATCATGAATACCTACATCATATTCTGTTTTGCAGAATTTATTCAAGCCAATTCTGATACAAAATTAGTGAAACGACTGGAAATTCCGCTTATAAAACAAATGAATGATTTTATCCATCAATTGCAGAGTACAAATGCAAATACGAGTGATTTAAATGTTAGTATGGATTCAAGGACACTTACGAAAAGAACAGTCAAAACCAAAACGTTAGAAGATCTTAAAGGCGTGAGTAATGCATTGAAAGTAAATTAAATATGAATGCCTAAAGTTAAACTTTTTGTTCTGGTTATAGAGCCTACTAAAGAAAATCCAAGGAGAGAAATCCTTATATGAAACAACACTTAAACAAGACATTATTAAGTTTCTTCGAATCTCAATTAAAAACAAACTGAAGAAAAGTATTAATAGTTTACCATTTGCAAATGTAAGTTCGATTACATTACACAGTTTTACCCTCCTTTCGTATTGGCTAATTTTATCATTTGATATTCAGGTTTTTATTATGGACAATGCAAATTATATGCGAAGTCAACTTTTACCAAATCTCTCAAAGGAACTCCATGTTGCTCTATGTCTTCCTGGAATGTATTTACGATGTAACTGCTGCTCTAGCATTCCAATTGATGTAAATAGTCAAAGTCTGCCGGATACGTGTATTCTGTATAAACTTTATTTGGAACAGCTTACAAAGAATCTTAATCTTAATCATTTATACCATGTAAGTTAAATGCAATATACACTCAAAGAAGCAAATAATTTGGCTTTAATTGACAATTTTCATTGCAGTCTTTTAAGTCCTATTTCGAACTAACTGTTCGCCGTAAAACTTATGCAGCATCGAAGAAAGCTATGGAGAAGGAGCAGGAATTCTTGTAAGTTTACGCCGTCTAACTTTTAAGTTATCCACTATAATTAATGCCAAATTTCCTTGAAAATTCCAGGCACAGATTTCGTCAAGCCCTCATTGAACTTCAATTTCTCGGATTCGTAAAAAAGACACGGAAACGAGCAGATGAAGCAACTAAACTCAATTGGATATTTTCATAATTCATGGACTGATTTGATTACCGATTAATTAAGTAAACGTAAATAGGTAAGTACAAAACTCACGAGCTTAAGATTACTGTATCATTTTTTTTTCTATATTTTTTGGCATAACTTTTCACTTTCTCTTTTGAGCTAATAAGTTACAAATTTCAATGGTTTTCTTTTCATTTTCAATTCAACAATTAAAATTATTGACAAACATTTTTGATTTCCTTTATCTTTATCTGGTATTCATAATTTCATATTGCACAATTAAATTGATATTGATTGATAACAAATAAAAATTAAAAACTAAATAGCAATTTCTTTGGTATTTGATATTTTAAAATTCTAATGGGGGAGGAATTAATATAGTGTGTTAGTTAGTGGAAGAGGAAGAAAAAATCATTTGTTTTTTAGTTATCGTATCCGTATATGCTGAAATCGTGAATTCGTGAGTGAGTTTTGAGTTCAAGTTAAAATTCCTTTGGATTCGCATTCGCAAATCCAAAGGAAATTGAGCAAATTGAATTAATAATTTTCTTTTTGGTCTGTTTTAAGTTTTTCAAGTTTAGAGTAAGGGCAAAGGGGGGTTTCAGTTTCAAGCAGACAAATTTGTTTTTGTAAATCAAGTCATAAAACAGTGTGCGTGGACGGAAATTTATGTTTTCTTATAAAGTAAGAAAGTAAGTAATTTTGTAGGTTAGTTTTTAGTTTTGTTTTTGATACAGTAATATAATTTTTTTTATTCTTAATTAATAAAAATTTCTCTAAACCGTCACCCATTCCCCAATTTCTTGTAATTTTTTTAAAGTAATAAGAGTAAAACTGTCCGTCAATAAAAACGGAATTTTCTTCATCATCTAAATATCGTATTATATGTAAATGTAATTTGTAATATGTAAAGTCCCCTAACACAAAAAATGTACAGTACAAACAATTCTTAATTGTTAAAATTCATAATAACAATATCTCATTCAACTTTAGTCCAGTACCAGTTTTACTTTCCAACTAATTCAATTCATTTTTCATTTTAAAAATCTACAATAATAAAGTACGTATTTTTATGTCCCTTAGTCCACTTTGTATATTTTTTAAAAACTCTAAAATTACTAATGTAAATGTAATTGTAAATTGTTATGTTATTTTTCTATGTACTATAAATTACTACTCAAATTCATATCTTTTTCTTTGTCATATTACTACAATTTTTAGAATAGTAGTAATAATACTAATGTTTAAAAAGGTTAAATTTTTTTAAACCCCTTTTATATAACTCGTCATATAATTTTTAAGGCAAACAGTGACAAGTATGTATGTATGTTATTCTGTGCAGAAAAAAAAAATTCTTCCAACACTTACAATTAATGTTATTAATTTTTTTTTACCCAAGTCAAAATAATCGTCGGGTCTTCCTTTTTCGATACGTTTGTTTCTCTGGTTGTTGTATTTTTTGGGGGAATATCTCACAATTTCTAGTCCAATTTTGGTCAAAATCTCATTCAATACGTTTTAATAAATCTTTTCTCCGTTCGATGTTGTTTTGTCCAAAAATACCGTAATCGTTCGTCTGTGTACTTTTTTTTTTGTTTGTAAGGGAATTGGATGGAATGAGGATTTTGAGAAAATGGACAAGGTTTCAAGGATTTAAGGATTCAAGAAACAAAAATAATTTTTTTCTGGGGATAACCTTAACCTATAGGATAATTGGGATGGGATTTCTTTGGGGAAGTTAAACATAGGAATGTTTGGGTTAATTAACAAGGTGGAGATAATATGGGTGAGGTATTACATTTTTTTTTAAATTCCAAAAAATCTAGATAAAAATGTAACAAAAAATTAACATTATTATTATAACAAAACTTTCAATAAATTATGATATGCAATAAATTAAAATAAAACTAAGTAGTTAGCACCATAGTTAAACAAAAACAAAATTAAAGCTGATTGCACGATTCCGAGAACCATTATGAATTTAAAAGAAAAACTGGCCTTAAATAGTATAATTCTGGAATTCTATACTACGCATTGATTTAGCCTCTCACTATTCATTAAATTTAACGTTAAAATGGACGGAGATTCTTGTTATTATAATTTCATATCTGGATTATGGTTTTATGGACGGATGAGTATAGTATAGTTTGTAATTATTAATTAATATTTTTTGAGCTTTGGCTTGACGTTATAGTTATATTCATTCTACTTAAAATTTCAGCTAAATGTACTAAATTCCTTCTTTCTAAGGCACTATTATAAATCTCTCTGTTTTTCCATTTTTGCAAATTGCAATGGGTGAAGACTTTAAGTATATTTAAAGCATGTCTTTTTGGTCCATCAAAAATCGAATGAATCAAAATATCCTAAATGTTCCAAAAACAAAAAAGAAAAACATAAGCAAAGTTTGTAATTAGAAATCAAAACCAACCTGAAAATTCTTTGATTATTCCAATTCAATATCAGCAGAATAATCTGTACGAAGACGCTTACATTTAGGATCATTTGTGCCACCTGAAGACACACTACTCCCACTTCCACCGCCATTTCCTTTTTGTTGATCCTGTGGCTCTGCAACAAAAACTTTTAGTCTCATACCACATACTTCTTGGCCATGGAGTGTCTACATTTACAGAAAAATCACTATTAATTTGTACCCAATTCGAAAAGCTAAAGACTTACAGTTCTAGCATCATCTGCTGAATTTTTATCGGCATATTTTGCATACCCAAAATTCTTTCCGTTGAGCATAAAAATATCAATTAGATTACCAAATCTCCCAAATGTATCCTTTAGAGCATATAGGGGAGGTGGACTCGGATGGCACACGACAAATAACCTGGAATTCAAATTAATCATGAATATTCATTCATTTCAAATACTAGGCATATTGTACTATTTCCAGTTACCTCTCCTTTACACTAGAATCCATTGGAGCTAAGGGCTGAGGAGCAGGTAATTTGACAGAGCAGTATGAAGGATCATAGGATTCACCCAGGCTGGATGCTGACTGATGCTGATGTGTAGGTATGCATTGGGGATGTTGGGTATGTCCTAAGCTTGCTTGCTGAATGATTGACTGGGCATGAGCTACGGTTTCAATGAGACCATTTACAAGGTCTGGCGAGAGGGTAGATGTCCCTGCCCGTGGAACCCCTGGTAAAGACCCGCTTTGTACCGTCGCGGGTGTAGACCCGTTGTGACTTACAATATTACCATATCGACTTCCACTATGACGCTCAATTGGTTGGCTAGTTCCGTCTAATTTAACAATTAATCTTTGACCTGGTGGATACTCAAATCCATGAAGTTTGTCTCTAGCATGGACTGCAGCTTGTGATGAATTATAAATAGCAGAACCATAACATTGCCTCGTTTTAGGATCTGTACGTAGACTACAATATTCAAATCCGGGAAAAAAGTCACAGAGTCTCCATAATTGATCTTGATTTAAGCTTCCATGGCCAATGATAGTAAGATGAGCAGCTTGTTGTGGGGAATGAGAATGATGGACAATTGATGGACTTGAATGTTGGAGTTGACCATGGTGTTGTTCATGATGATGATGATTTAGCATTTGGGAATACGATGATTCTATTACTCCGTAATCATGCATATCATCTGGAATATTATCAAAGCAAAAGTTATGGAGGACTGTGAAATATCCAGCGATTTAACTTGTTCCTACTTACATCCTCCAGTTGTTGAGCCGTGTGCACTACTATATCTATCATCATGAGCTTTTGGAGGTTTTGGATCTGCAAATCTTGGCTTAAAACTTCTGTCACATCCTTCAAATGCTTTGGCAGCATGTGAAATTCTGCAAATTAATTACTGATTTAGTTTATTATTCCAAAATAATTAGAACAAGTTATCACATTACCTATGGAATGAAACATAGGCATAACCCTTACTCTCCTTTGTATGTCTATCCCGTACAATATTACAACGCTCAATGTCTCCAAACTGTTGGAAATGATTTTTGAGGTCAGACTCAGACATAGATTTGGGTACAATTATAAAGAGTCGTAGGAGTCTTTCTTCTTCATTAGCATCCCTCCTAGAACCTTGGTCTCGACTATTTGCAATTAGCACCTTGAGGGGTTTAGTATTATTTTCAATATATTTCCCATTCATTTCTTCCATTGCTACTGCAGCTTCTGAAGTTTTCATATAAGTAATATATGCCACACCTGTAATCATAATCAAAAGAAATGCACAAAATTAAGTGACTGTGACAATTTTTATTTTTCTTATCTATCTCTAATGGGAAAATGAAACAAAGTGAAACCATGGACATAGACAACAATGAGCAAAATCTACAAAATTCCCAATTTAGTAAAAATTTATGATTATGACCATTTACGAGAACTCATTACATCAGTTTTGCCATTTTGCATGCATCAGTTCAGTATACATACAAACATACATACATACAAACATACATACATACAATGCAAGGCCATAATAATGTGCAAAATAAATTTTAACAACTTTCTCTGCCTTAACTTGACGTCTTGTCTATCTAACTAAGCATAAAGATAATTGTAATAATGATAATATTTGATGAAAAATGCAGTTTCTATTGCAATTTGCAAATGCAATTCCTCTTGATAGTGCTTGTATCCTAAAAATCTACATACTATCTACTGTAAACTGCATTGAAAAACAGCCATCAATCAATCAACACAAAACTTGATACAGTTATCATGAATAAATCATAATAACATTTAAGCTTGTTTCATAAAGTCATAATCATAATCATAAAGTGAATGGTACAGTTTTTCACAGATTTCACTCTCTTTCTTATCCTTATCATTAAAATAAAATAATAAAATAAACTGCAACGAAATCGAGATGACGCGATGCTACGCACATGTAAGTAATTGCAATAAATGCATGTAATGCAACAATAGAACAACAAAGTAAACTGTAAATGCAAATGCCTCTATCTGAATCAGTTTAGTTCATCTTATAATTACAAATTATGTTAAATTTAACAAAATTGAAAATTCCATGCAAAAATGCATTAATTTCACACTTTCTCTATTAGAATACGTATACATATACAAAAAGTGAATGCATGCATTGCATTTCTGGTGATGGGTGATGTTGATTTTAATTTCAATTACTTGGCAATTTAGTATGATAAATTGATAAATTTGTAGGCGTGCAATTGCAATTTATCCTTAGAACGAGATTAGTTTAATTGGCAATTTAACTTGAATAATTGGGTATTTCTACGTATAGGTATAACTAAAGTGCAGAGAAGCAGTTGCATGATGGAATTTCTAGATTATAAATTGCTGACATGACTAGAATATGACAACGCCAAGCTTAAGGATGTCCAAATGCATTGTTTAATACGAATGGTAAAGGTAACTGGTGCCAAGGAGTCTGTGTGGCACTTTGTCTAAGGTCTATCTGTATCAGTCAACTCAAAGTGACAGTACTTTGACAGATTTTCAGCTTCAGCTGATTCTAGTTCCAATGACAATTGTTGTGCAACAATTAAAACTGGACACATATATCATACATGCTGATGCTATGTTATGGTGTTGTTCTTGTTTTGTTAATTTGTTACCTTTTGAGTCTCCAGTTGATTTATCCTTAACAATCCATAATTCCTTTATAACACCATATCTGTCAAAGGCCTCCCTTAATTGATCCTCCGTAACATTCCGTCCACATAGGATAAATAGTCTGGAATTTGGTGGATCATCATCTGAACCACTCTGTCCACCTTTAGAACTACTCCGACTCCCAGCATCTGAACTATTACCCCCATGATAACCACTGTCACGGGAATCACGCTCAAAGTATCGTCGTTTATCTGCCATTGTTGTATTTGGAAGGAGGACTGCTGCGGTTGCAGTATTTACGGCGGTTGAGGCACCACAGGCACTATTGGGTGTGGGGGTGTTATTATTATCAATGTCAATGTCTCCTGGATGTGGGGGTTGTTCCTGGAGTCTGGTGATTGGGGCAGTTGTGGGGGTTCCAGTACCAGTACTACAACTGTCGGCTTGTTGGTGTTGTTGCAGCAGGTGGAGTTGTGTACAAGAAGCCTCGTCCGCCGCAGAGTCCAATGAATTTTTTGTATTATTTGTTAGTATAATATTATTATTACTGGGCTCAAGCTCAACTACACCCGGTGTGACGAGGACGCTGGTAGTGCTGCTGAGGTTGTCGAGTAACATATTACTCGTTCTCCTTGGTATGGGATATTTGGGATCTAATGCCTGCCTGGTTTTGGTTTTTTTTTTGATGATTTTTTTGGGGTATTGGTTGATTATTGTATCGTTAAGCTATAAGCTAAACCCTCCGGCACTTTCACTTTAACAAGATTTATTCACACGAAGCGGAGCGAAGGCTGCAGCAAGCAGCATCTGCATCAGTTTCAGTATACGACGATTACGAAGAGTCCAGCAGCAGCAAAGAAATTGCTATTGCTATTGTTGAATTGATGCTTTGCAATGCCCAATACAATGCAAACAAAAATCGTAAAAATTATGTCTTATTATTGCTCCAAGCTCCAATAATCCACGTCAATGTATATACAAAGTTGGTTGTTTTGTTGTACTTGTACTTGTATAGCAAGCAGCCCCAGCAAATGATAGAACAACCTGTCAAAAAATTCAAGAAACAAACATTTCATTTCATTGCGTTTTAAAATGGGCATTGTAATTGTAAATTGTAATTCCAATTCAATTTCATTTCATTTACTTTTCATGAATTTCCATTCCAAAGGGACATTGTCACCTTCATTTAACTATTAAATGCGTTTGTAAATTGTTATGTACGCTGAATCTCAAGCTCGAGAGCTCGACGACTACGCTGCTACGATTTGCTTTTCGTTTCAACAGCATTTCTTAGATCATCATGATTTCTTTACTTACAATATACAATACAATTACAACAATTTACATTTACAATCACAAAATAATAATGAAAGAAACACAAACAGTCTGAGAAATTCCATATAAAAACTCTCTGATAGTTCGTAGTTAGTGTATACTGATTACTGATTCATGAATCATGCGAAACCAAAAGGGCACTGCCCTATGTCTATCCATGCTTTTTTGACAATTGGCACAGTCTGAATTTTTGATTTGATTTTTTTGCTAATTGTTCTAAAATACGCTTGCAAAATTTGGCACAGTAGGATATCAGTAATTAATGTTGAAAACTTTATTATTATTATTAGCCGGCGGAAATTGGAAATGATTCTTTATAATCTTTAGGCTGCTCACTGCTTCCTTGCAGTGCAGTACTTGTCGTTTGTAAATTGTAATTGGAATTGTAGCCATAAATAACTTCCTAAATTGCAATGATTTGATTTGATTACCTTTTAAGTTTATGGTTATGTTAACGTTATGACTGTTGTTAAATTGTAAGTTGCAATAATTACGTACATAAATCAAGCGATCAAGCATATAATTTGCCTACAATAAAATGTCGCTGACGCTTTTAACTTTAACTGTCATCTAAATGTCTACAAAAAACTTTAAAAATGTTTTGCACCTGCTATTGCTTCAAAAAACAAAACAACAGAAGATGTCAAAATCTGAAATCAAATGCGAAATCTTACAAATAAGCAAATTATTTAGAGGAAATAACGCTATTTTTGTGGTTTTACGTGGCGTTAGTTTATGTATACAATTACAAATTACATGTTTTAAATATTTATTATTATTACCTTGAAAAGTGACAAAATAAGAATTCTTTATCCTTCCTTTATTGTAGAATTTTATAACTTTCACTGTGTAAAATAGCTACAACAATCACTCACAATGAAATTTTTTGCCAAAGTACACCTAATAATTGCATAAGTACTCGTATATGGTGTTGAAAATTATTATTAAGCGTTCGTGTTGTGCGTGCACTTAAACTTTATTTATTTTTTGATTTCTTATTCTTTATTTCTACTTCATTTCTTATTATATTCAAAATGTAATTTTAATTGAAGGAACCTCGTATTCGTATTCTATTGAAAACTTTTTAATTTAGCCTTATTTTTTTCAAAGGAACAATTATTTTAAAACTAAATTAAACTGCAAGTGCTCCTGCTAAGTTTGATCTTTAACTTTTGAGCCTTTAAAATCACCATTGCTCCACCGTGGCATTTTAATT
>JAQGCY010000710.1:0-14772 GCA_034700645.1 Xenylla mediterranea | reverse complement strand
TTTTTATTTTCTATTTTTTGGGCCTGAAAATTTCCCCCGAGTTAGGCTCGCAGGCTCGGGAAGAAATTCCATCCATGCTTTTAAAAACCATCAACTATATAAATTGAAATCAAAGTTCTCATCAAAGAAAAGAGCAAACACAAATAATCAAAAATTTTCGCGTTTAATTACTAATTTTATCAAACCAAAATTTTATTTGAATGTATTTATCTAGAAAAATTAAAATTCTTTTGTTTTAAGTGTGTACCTAAAATGTAAGTAGGTAGAATCCAAATTTAATGGAAAGTTAGGAATTAACGATAAGGGATTTTAAGGGTCAAGAAATATAATCAAAACAAATATCTCATTCTCACTATTCTCCACTATTCCTCATTCTTTTGTTTTTGTTGTTATTATGTTATTATGAAATATCCTTAATTTATTATTTGTTAGTCTTACCAATATAATAAGAATAATTGAATGCCTTTTACCAAAAAATTTGGATATATAACTTGAAAACAAGTACATACTACTATACTATTACGTAACATATGTTGACCTGTGATAAGAAATAATATTATGGCTCACTTCGAAAAAAGAATAAGGTTTTAGATGGAGTTATAGCATAATTTAATTCATGACACAACTAGCCTTATCTCAGAATAATAATAACTAAAAAGAACATAAGAAAACTCTAAAAGGTTCGATTGAAGTTCCAGTGCAGCGTTAACAGCGACAGCCCAATACTATAGTTTTCACATCTCATGTTTAACTTAACCAAAAAAGAAAAAAAAGTGATTTATATGTATCATTATTATTATTATGCTTAAGAATGGATGAACGAATTATGAAAAATGAAATAAATGGAAACTAGACTGATTTGAAAATCAATCAATATCAATACAAAAGAGTTGTCATTATTTTTTTGTATTTTTTTTAATCTCACTTCAGATGGGTAATCATTGGAAATGATGATGTGACTTATATAAGGATATATAATAATAACATTTATTACTATTATGACATATGACAGGTTTCTTTCATTAATTGTTTTCTTAAGTCCTAGTGTGATTTTTTTTTGTTTGGTTTTTGTTGATGTTTTTTGGTTTATAGGAGAGAGAAATAGGGAGGAATTTGGGTTTTTTTTTATACGAATAATTTAAGTGCTAAGACTTTACAGGTTTTTTTTTTGCTTTAATCCTTTCACAATTTCTTACTGTGTTGTATTTTTAAGGAATTATGTTTGTAGGTAAATTTGTAGCATCCTCAATTATACATTTACAATTTTTGACATTTTTTGGATTAGAGTAAAGTAGAATTGATTTTGATTATATTAAGTATTAAATATAATTATGTTATTATTAATTAGTAGTTAGTACTCTTAACTAAAGTCTAAGGAGAGGCGGTGAGAGAGAGGGAGAGAGAGTACATTACATTTCCCCCTTCCTCACCTCTTCATAATTATAGTTTAGTTTCCAAGTCTTCATTGCTGGACATTTCGTTTCAGAGAATTTAAGAGCTTAAAAAATCAATTCATGAATTCCCTAATAAAAAGTTCTAAGAAATACTACCCTCTTTTTGTTTAGGATCTAAAGATAAGAAACAAACCCTCTAATAATAATAAAATCAGTGTTTCTATATTTCTTAGCTCTTCCAACGAAACAGTTCCTTATTGTTGAGAGGGAGTACTTTCATTCAATTTCAGTTCCATCCCCACTTCCCACATCAATCAATCATGCATATAATAATAAGTTCAGTGTTCCGAAGATGCATTACTTCTTCATATCCTTCGAAGTTTGATTCCAGTAATCGTAGTAGTAGTAGCAGATAAAAGTACAAACTCCATTATACTGACACACATCCACACATTCACAAAAAATCCAACGATTTTTCTTTGTACAATATTCTACTAGATCAGAAGCACGTAAAAATGAGTCCTTAACAATTAATAGGTAGATTTTTTTCCATCTAAAATTAGGGTCTATAGATTTATAGTCTCATTCTTCATTCTTCTCTCAAATAAATACCTTCCCTTAATTTTTTTTGTTTTCAAAAATACAAACATAGCAGTCGGTTTTTTGGATTTTGTTTCTTTATAATAAAAAAACCTTAACGTAACCTAATAATAATAATGTAATAATAATAATAATCTTACTAAAACTATCAAGATCTTTCGATTAACTTAGAACCACTAACTGCAATAGAGCCACATAAGACTGTGTCCAACCTTGCAAAAAACAAACTTTTTAGTAAAAAAAAAAAAGCCAAAAGTTCTTTACCAATTAAAATTTACCTAAAATAGGTACATCAATAAAGCAAACACTAACTGGTAAATAACACATCAGCAACAACACTACTATTTGACCGTGTTTAAAAAACTACTAATCGTAAGATTGGAAGTTGACACATTGAATGTGGCTTTAGTGGCAGGTAAATTGTTCTAAGGTATAATAAAATCACTGAGTGAGTGAAAAAAGCGCAAAAAAAAATAACTGGTATATTAACTAGAACATATTTAAATGGTGACTACTGTCTACTGACTTAAATAACACTGTGCAAGTGTGTACAGGTTCGGAAAGTTTCAATTTTGATCAGGATCACTAGCAATTGAACGTTATTTTTTTGAGATTGGAAAATAATTTACTCTTAATTGTAAACATAAATTAAACATAAACAAGGTATGCAATATTATCTGATTTTTAACTGTTTAAGTGACAATAAAGCGATAAAGATTTTAAAATCACAGTTTTTTTTATAATTTTTTTCTATCCCTCATTCGGTACCATCTTAAAAACCCTTTACTCATTAAAACTTAAAAGTATTTAAAGAAAGTTTGTTTTATGATTTTCTTTTTCCAATTTTTTATGTAGTGTAATAATTCTGAACTTAACCTTAAATAATGATGTTATTTTTGGTATAAGCTTAAAGTATTAGACAATAGATAAGAATAGTAGTAATATTTTTTTTTGATTTGTGTAGCCTGTAAGTAATAAACTAAAACTATAGAGCTGTATGACTAAAGTTTAACCTAAATTATTTTTTTGTAGGGTTTACTGTTTTCTGCATGTAGACTAAGGATTAAACTTGTCTCTTTCAGATACAAGTGACAGTATCTGGTACTCTAAGCTGTGTGGTTCTGGGTATTAATTAATGATGGAGTTTTAAAAATTGGACTAGACTTGTCATTTACACACTTTTTTATCCTCATCGTAATACTGACCTATATCAATCTTTGTATTTAGCAGTCCTGCACTGCTCACCAAGGAGAACCCTGTAACATAAACAATATTAACAATAAATCACCTAATAATATCTCAACCTGATATTGTCTTTTCCTTTCTTACCATTTTTTTTACCGGAATTGTTAACCAAAGAGTTCATGTAAGTGGCACCTCCTACAAATAAAACAATATTTCATAAAAAATGCACAACTGTATTATTTTTCGAGACTGCACAAGTGTTTCTTACCAAGAGTACCATTGACAATTTTGTCTACCGTAATTGCGGCCAACGGAGATGAACTAAGCTTGGTTGCAGTAACCAAACTAATGGGACCGTTTTCACTCATCCCGTTGACATTTACTCCATTCATCTGACCATAGAATTTCTTTGGGGCCAACTTTTGCTCAGCTAAATAATAAGAAAGCTTGGTTTAAATATCATTGTTTGCTTTTACGAACTACCTAATTCTGATATTTTTTAGGACTTACTAATATGGCAGTTATTAACAGTTAGTGAGAGTGGATGTTGAGAATCGCATTCTGACTGTGAATCTTCGTATTCAATGTCATGTCTAGAAACATGATTGCTAGCTGGGCTACTTGTGTCACTGCTTTCAGAAGAACGATGATTTTCAAGAAGCATACGATCCGGAGACAATGTCAACGTTGTTTCAGTACTTGTTGGGCTGCGACGCAAATCAATTCTATCCATTTCTAGATCAACCCCATTGTCCCCCATAGGTCTCCATTCTAAATGATCCCATTTTCCACCCGCATCTTTCTTCAACATAGACAGTCGCTGCTGGAGTGCAATCTTCTCTCTCGCCAGCCGTTCCATTTCATGCTCAAACTCTCGTTCCTTCCTCTTCAAGCTCTGTAAAAAAAAATGAAAATGTCATACACATATTTACCATCGCGGATAAAATAATACTTAATCTTGAGATTATAGCATTTCTCACAAGGTTATATTTACATAAAGTAAAAGCTGCGATTTGCAGTGTTTTATCGTTGTAAGATAATTTCCAAATTCTTTGTATAATGTTTTAAGAATCAAATGCAATTGATCATTAATGCTGCATAATTCATCTTTTGATTCATTTCATCCGTAATGTGATATTAAATTTCAAAATCTATCCTCCTATTTTACTCGTAAATCGAAGGAACGAAAGCATGTATCTTCTACTCTCTTGGTTTTTAAATCGGATATAGTGCCAAATAGCATGTCCTCAACCTCAACGTTATATGTAGTACGAATGAGCTCAACTTCCACGTGGACTTTGGATTTCCAGCATGTGCTTCATTGCGACTGCCTTTTCCACTACTTAGCAAATCGATAGAAAAAGTAGGAAGGTCTATTCTCAAAGTATATGATAACAAGTTGATGGAAATTTTTTGAAGAGGGAAAATGGCTAAGCTTGGAAATAAAATTTCCAGAAACCAGACTCGATGAATTTGAAATGGCTCAAAATGATAAAGAAAACAAGAATACCACCAACGCTATAATTTAACCGAGCTAAGTTTCCTAGTACATTTATCTTATACGTTGCTTTTTCTGAACGGAATCAACAGCTTTCATTTGTATGACAAGAAAATATTTGTGATATTCTGACATGTAAAAAGCAAATTATGAAGAACACCTAGCAACATTTTCAATGGGCTTAAGTTGAGTAGGAAATGACTCGCATGAAATATCTCATGCCTTGTTCCACCTTATTACTAGGTTACTTTTGGATCGTTTCCAGGAAAAGCGTTCCTATTTTCTCTCATCCCATGGACTTGGCTGTGATTTTATAAAGTTACTATATAAAAATAAACATCAACTTTCATTTTCCTTAAAAGTTGTATTTGCTCATCTACGATTAATACTTCCAGAATAAGTTAGCTTTCACAAGCATTAGACTGCCTTAAATTCAATCGAAACTTAATTAATTTTAACCACAATGACAATGTTCGAACATCTGAAAGGTTAAAAATATGCAATTTATCACAAACCTCAAGTAGTCCAACTTCATTGCATAAACAAGAAAGGACGAAAAGTTTAAGTAGTTCGATTGAGGTAGTCCTTTCAGCTATTTTTAATTTCAACTGAGTTTGCTGCCAGGATCGGTATACATACAGCTCTAATATATTCTTATAAAGAGTTCCTAAACACTTAGTTTCAACTTACAACGTTAAGTTATTTCTATAACCACAATGGATAGAGCTACACAAATGTTAATATTATGCTGTGAGCTAATCATGAAACAAATCAAGGATACCTAGAGGATTTTTTGCTCGTCAAATAAAAATAATGCACTCGCACTCGGTGGCGTCGTTAATCGGAAAATGAAATAATTCAAGGATTACCATATCATCAATATAAACTTAAACCGGACCTGGCTTATTGCAGAACCTATCCAACAAGTTTTTAGTTCTGCTTAACAAGTTTACACACTTTACTTTATTTTATGCTTCTTCTACACTATTTATTCCTCAGTCATATTGCCACGATAGTTCACGTGATTAACGGGCCAAAGCCAATTCAGTCTCTGTACTATCAAAATTTTGAATTTTACGAAAAATCATTGTTAATCAATTCAAATACAATTCGTTGGCTCGTTGCATGACTTTAGACTAAATCCGCAATATTTTCTTCACTCAAGTTAAAGCATTTGCATGTAATCGAGTAGGTTTTGTTTATTTTACTGATTTTGTTTGAGAACGCTCAATAAACAAATCTTGCTAAATTCGAACATAGCAAAGAAAATCCTTAGTACCAAAACGAAGATTTAGCTGAAGTGGCAACCAGAAATCTATCCTTTCCATCGGAATATGTAAGTATGTACAGATACCAAGCTATTCCTCTTATTTGAGGCCATTTCATCATTTCTAATCCTGTCTGAATAGGTGGTAAGAAAGCTACAAAGCAGACACTACTCCACTATGATATGCTTAGTTGACTTTGACTATCACTATAGTAAGCGTAACTAGGAAATTTCACCATATTTTCTTCCGAAATAGAATCCTGAAAGTTGGCTATTTTAAAATCACTGTTGATCGAAAAGGGAAAATCGAGGACTAAGTTGGCGAAAGAACGTCAAGGAATCTCGTATTAATATTTCTTGACGCCAACACATGAGGATGCTCCAAGACTACGACATGAATTATGTGTATACTATGCTTTTTACTTCTTACAACCACATGTCTGACCTCCAATTACACTCCCATCTTATAATCTCACAAGACTAGTGGCTATGTAAAGCATAAAAGTATGTTCTCTATCATCTATCTCTACTATGTAATCGGTAATTCCCCTTTTTGTAAGATTCCAAGGTATGCAGCAGGAAAAAAACAACATAACGATGGCTAATTTACGTAAAAAATGAATGAACTTACTTGGATGTGTCGGAGGGAACTTCGTAGTATTGCCAAATTTGAGATCTTCCTATCCTCAAATGCTGGAAGCTGACTTTTAAGAAGCTCGAAACACTCCTTCAAATGAGCTCTACGATTTTTCTCCAGTTTATTATGAACTTCCCGTGTTCCCGAACTTCGACTATTCAGACCACTGATGTTACTGGGGCTAACACTAAAATATACCAAGTATTCAATATTTAATGCTATCTAAGTTCGGTAAGTCGTATCTGAGCTTATTACTCCGAGAAATACCTTTTAGACATGCGATTGGTCCCAGTATAGAATTCCAAATCTGGAGAATGGCTGCTATGAGTGATTCGACGGTAAGCATGGTCTTTTAAACCATTAACACATTCAGGTACAATTTCCCTAAAGAAATATTGTCATTTATTATTGAAAATGTTGGATTTGCATTATAAGGAAATTTTGATCAAAACTTGATTCACGTTTTATGATATTACTTGAAGAATATATCAAAAAGTTATACCTGGTCGCACTGTTTAGAGAACTGCTCAAAGGTGTTTGTGCTTTGAACGGATGAGTTTGACCATGGTTTTGTGAGACAAAGTGTAGTCCATTTTGTACAATATTATTACGCTGTCCTAGGTACCCGTTCGGAGGAGTGGGAATAGATCCATTAGAAGTGCCATTTCCTATTATACTTTTGTCACCTGAAATTCAAAATAAATGTATAAGTTAAACTTACAAATATAATCAAAAACAAGCACACATGTTTAGTTTAATGAACCACGTTATTTGAGTGAGATAAGAAATATCTGCTAGTCGAGGGCATTACTTTCCGTATTTGTATTTTCCAATGAATGTAGCATGAGTAAATGTATGCAAATAATATTAATAAGTGACCTTCAGAAAGTCCACTACTATAAGTTGTCTTAGCATAAATTTCACATAGGTCTCTGACTGTAAATGTAATATGAAAAAATTCACAGAATACTGCGTTGAATTCAAACAAGAAATATCTCAAAGGCAACATCCATGTGCATAATGTATTTTTTTTACGATTACCCTTTTACTACAAGCATAAAATCGATCTCCATTAAACAATCTAAGAGTAGATCTACAATTAATGATTAACAACATCTAGTTCCAATTCAAAACAGTGGGAATACGTTTAGTATGGACTAGACTCATAATATCTCAAGGGTTTTGTAAAGTTTTCCTTATTGCCAACACAAATTTCCCTTTCACTGTCTGTGTCTAGTCGTTCAGCTTATTTTCAAGGAAAAATTTACACATAATCTGTACGCTACTGTTTTCATGAAGGCTATTCTTTCTTACTGCACTAGATTGGTTGAGTACTCACATAAAAGTACGCGTGGTATCTACTAAATGTAAAACTGTAAACAAATAATGATTGAAAGTAAATAGATTACTGTATGTACCATAGGTTAGATAATCCTTAATCCATTTCTTCTTAGGAATTGTGATTTCTCTCTGAATTTGACCACTCGGTTGGTCGTTCTGAACAAAAACTCCCATACTCATTTGGTCGGAGGTCGATTAAAGCTAAGAATAACTTGTTAGGATCCAACAAACTGTTTGTTGATGCAACAATATAAGTAGTAACTGGCGTTAAAATAATGAGGAGTAAGGAGTTTATTACTCCCAAATTTAAAACTAAGTCTAATTAAGCATAAATAGTCTTGGAATCACTGAATAAACAAAAAGGGCGAAAATTGTTTTCCGCCTATATCACGAATAATTTAATTAACCATGCTTGACCCAATACAGTAAAATATGCTTCACTAGAACTGTTGAATTTGTAATTAAACCTCAATTAAAACCCTAAAATTATTTCTTAGCTCATAATATCAAATCACACTTAAAAATAGGAATAGAACTGATTATATATTTTTCTTTATTAAAATTTTATATCACAATAAACTTGACCCAGGTATTTGTCTGACTTGAATTGAATCTAATTTTATCACTTTAAACCCCAAATAAACAATGACTCGGTTTGGATATCACAAATTCATAACACCAGTTTCCAGTACTGGGTTGAATGCTTTTATAATGTTGTAATTTCACTAAAAGTTTAGAACAAAAAGTAATAATAACATATTTTCTACTTCAATAGACTTGGAGAAAATGTAGGATATAAAAATATAGACTTGTACTTTTAGTATTAGAGTTATCTACCAGATACGGAACTTGGTAACGATTCTTAGGACTGATTAGTAGTAACAATTTATTATCACAAACACATTTACGGTCACCATGTTCCGGTAACTTCAGTAATAGTGCATTATCAATATCCCTAACTTTATAATGTAATATCAACTATGGGTGTTAATGAGAGTAATGTACTCGTGAATGAATTTGATTAAGGGAAGTAGCGAAAGTTACAAAAATATGTTGGTGAATCTATAGAAATGTGATCCTGAGACGTAAGGATGAGTACTGGTGGTTTGGAATTCTGTAGAAACTTATCCTAGGAAGAGATGTAATACTAATACTTTATGTAGTAGTCAGAAGTGGTGTAATGTAGACGTCTGTTGCCTAGACAAAGTCTCGCCTATAACCTCCACAACTTCACATAATAATCAGGCTACCATACATTGAATTGAATTTACAAGAAAACAAGTACACACATCAAGTAGAATAGAAAGAATATTATGATGAAGCTGAAGGTAATGAAACAACAACTATCAACTAACTTTGTAAAAGAAACACTAGGCCCCAATCTAAGAGATGATGATGATGATGATGATGATGCTGACGCTGACTGAGCTAATGTGGGTTTTGCAATATGCAATACCAAACATGAACAATAAAGGGGATCCGGACACATAAACGCATTAGTACTAACTAAGCTAATACATCCGATACCACAACCACCTCTACTATGCTAATTACAGATCAGTTTGTCTTGTCCTCAAAGGATTACTATGAAATGAAATCAAACTACAATGTACAAACACACACAAACTAATTTATTTAACTCGGCCCAATATACAAGAACAAACCAAAATCCCAAATTTCAATGATGCTTTGATGCTTTATATTATTATTATTATTATTATTACATATTAATGTTATTACACAAACGTGACTCCAAGGAAAGAAATCACGAATCACGCAAACTAACTCTTCAAAAAGAAAAACATAAAGCTATCTGTGTGGATCAAAGTACTAGCCGTAGCCCGTAGCCACTAGTCAAGAAGTACCAAAACCAATGACGCTGACGCTGGAAGTGCAAAACTATTGTACCAGCCTCATTAGGAGGATCATTTTAATACTTTACTTTAACATAAACTCATAAACAAAATGTTGATCTATCAAGGCTACAAAGTTACTCCGTCCAAGTTTTATGAACGCACTTAATGGTAAATTGAGCTAGGTTAGTAAATTAGCTTTAGCTAGGCTTCTAAATTAGACTCCACCTCATCAAAACTAGAAATGGCAACGTAAATCGATTGTCAGAACCAGCATAAGGCTTTCCAACACCACAAAATATATCAGAAGCAATTTCTCATGAAGTTCTCGTATGTGTAACTCGTGCTAACCATTTTGGTTTTCAGTTCCTTGCACCATCTACATACACTCTACAAAGCATTCCAATTTCCTTCTATGATTTCATTGCCTACATTACATACGTTTAATAATAATTCAACAGAACTAACCACAACCAAGTTAATAGTCCTTCCAGCTCCAATTAAAATCTTTTTGTCCAATTCATACATACATGAACATGAACATGATCCATCTGTCAAAGTCAGTGTCACACGGAGCAATGTGTATTAGTAGAATGACACATTGGTAATCATATCATATTTGAATAAAAACTCGCCTAGTTTCTTATCTACCAACATTATTTTATTTTACACTCAAGCTCTTACTTCAACTGGTCTTAAAATTGATTATCTATGCAAAATACATTGAACTGAAAGTAGATAAGAATTTGAAATTCAAAGCTACTGACACTGACTTGTCAAAAAATCTAAGAAACTAATGTATTTGAATGAAGTAAAATTGTGATTTCTAAATAAAATTTTATGTTGTTTAGGGTTTAGGGTAAGAAATAAGAATGCTGTTTAGAATAATACTGACGACTATTTCTAACCTGACATAAACAAATATATTGAAATTTCAAAATTGAGACTAATTATCAAAAAATATTTTTATGCACTTTTGCAAAAATGTTGTTTGCCCCAGCAAAACTAAATTGATTCGGACAGGCCTTGCAGAATGTTGAAGTAGCTAGAACTCTAGATACTAGATTAACATTAACATGATAATGAACATATTTAAATTAAACCTAAATCCTAACCCGGATAATGAACATATTTAAACTCATCATCACTTCAATTTTAAGTTGTAAAATATTATAACTTAATTTTAAAAGATCAAGATGACAATATGGAGTATGAAATAGTTGTATGAATTCTAGCTGAACCGATGATTCATTTGTTTTCTTTCCTTTGCTATAAAAATCAATTTACTTTAGATAGCTGAACATAAATATTGGATAAATACATACTTTACACCTTATAAATTATTAGAAATGTAGGTTGGATTACTTGGATTTAGGCAGATGAAATAGCCTCATATATCCTCAAATATCCTCAACTATTTCAGTTAGGATTTGATTTGAGGAACTATAACGATATGTCATCTGGCTAAACCCTTCCGAAATGTTTTCGTAAATCGTAATCGTACGTATCATCGAAAAAACAGAAAATATTCGTTCTATTTTACTGAAATAAATTTGTAACCTCCTCGACATCATACTTTACAGTTCAATAATTTCGATTCATGGAACATGGCTGTTGAATTCTAATTTCTAAAACTTTATCCAACCTTGGAATTGAAAGCTGGTTAAAACTGAGGCTAGGAAATGACATGTGACGTAACCATATTATTTGTAGGACGTGTCACATTCTCACATTTGCTTTTCTCCTGCATTACATACAAATACATACAAGACCATAAATCCACCCAAAGAAGAACAATACTAATAGTACAGGCATATTTTAAAGGTACTCAAATGTCAAACATAAACAAAATTAAAGTGACAAACAAAGGTACTCAGAATTCAGAGGAAAAAGGGACCAGTCCAATGCCTTAAGGTTAATCCTAACAACAGACAAGAGACAGACAGGTAGAATGAATAATAATGATTATGATTGGTAATAAAAAGCTGCTTTATGGGATACATTGATACATATGTCAAATTCTGAGTGAAAGTAAAGTTGACGACGGAGAAAGTTAAGCTAAGGTGTACTTATAGTTATACTTACCAATTCCATTAAAGGCAGATGACTCAACTTCAGCACGGTACTCCAAGTACTTGGCAGCTTCTAAAAGAGTTTCCAATCCCATCCTAAGATTAGTTGAACGGAATGAAAGAACAGATTTAGCGGTGGGACTGTTTCACATAGTCCAATTTGACGTTTGGTTTGGACTTAAGGGTTGGTTGTATCTGTCAATCCGGGACCCTAGGTAGGTAGGTGGGAAGAAGAAGAAAGTGTTGAATTGGAATTGGAGTATGGTTGTTGAGTTGAGGTTGATGATAGTTTAGTTGTGTTGGGAGCTAGTCATGCTGAGGCTGAATTGGTTGAGGTGGTTCTGGTTTGTGGATGTGGATGAGGTCAAAGATTTGGGGTCGTAGCCCTCTGATCCATGGGTTATTTGGATAAGAGGACTTGAAGGATGAGACAAAGGGTACCTCTGGGTACTGGGCAACTGGAAGGGAGCTCTGAGCTTCTGCTCTGCTCATTCACCAGTCTCAGAGTCTAAGTCTGAGCTGAGTCTCGTGCTTTCCTCGGTCTATTCAGTTCAGTTCTGTCCTGAGCTAAGCTAGCTAGCACAAGAACAGAACAACACACAATACACACAATCAGTCCAAGGGGAAAGAACCCTACTGACACCAACTAAGCCAAAGCAAAAGGATACTCAAAATATGAAATACCCAAAGAAAACAGAAGAGCCCAGGCCAGGGAGAGTCAACACAATTCAACACATTACACATCATCTCTCTCTGTCTCTCTCTCTCTCTTTTATTTTGCCCATAAGAAACTAAAGGAAAACTGTCAAAATCCTCATGCGCCCCACTATATACAATCCATTACAAGTTACAACTACTACTACAACTACAAGTCCCTCTGAATCAATTCTACCACCCTACAACACTTCCCCATTTCCTCTTCTCTCTCTCTCATAGCGGCTCCCCATAACTACGCTCAAAAACCTCTTCCACGTAATACACACATACACGATACACTTACTTCCTCAATCAAATCAAACCTCCTCCTTCAGTTCAATAGCAATACTATAACTATACTACGCTTTCATTTCTAACCCTAACCTTCCTTGACCTCTCCAATACTAATACTAATACTAATACACATCATCAGATACAAACAAATCATTCTAGCATAGCCTAGTATCCTCCACCCAATAATCCCGATGTAATCACTATCATTAATCAAGGCTTTTGTTTTAGATTTCCAGGTCTAGGTTCCCGAAAAAACGGTCCGGCAGCGAAAGTAAGGGACAAGGCCAGCAGCGTCCTTCTTTGGACTGGAATTGGAGGCTCAGCATAGCATAGTCCAGTCATTATAGAGAGTAAAAGTGAGAAGCTAGCTAGGAAGCAGAGGAAAGGGGTGTTTGAAATTTGGATTTTGTTATACAAGAAGAGCCCACGAAAAGAAACAATGGATTTGGATATGGAATGGATTTGTTTGTGGAAATGAAAATGAAAACGTGTCCATGTGCGATGTGCCTGCCTGCCTAGTGTGGAAGTGTACCCTTCCGAATCCTCCAACACATCTAACATGAGCATTATTCTGAATCTGATATAGGGTTTATAATCCCGGCTAAAAGTAAAAACTAACCTGCCTTTGCCCGCTCTTTCTTCAGTTTCTTTCTTTCACTCTCTGTACCAGTATCTATCTCTCTCTCCGTTGTGTTTCTCTGGCTCTTACCCTATCCTATCCTCATCCTCATTGTTTTCCTTTCCCTCCCTTCATCCTTCATGTATGTTTCATATTTTCATTTCATGACTTTCGTTTCGTTTCATTATTATCATCCTCTATCATCTTCCTCCCTTTATTCAGTTTCAACAATCAAAATCCAAGCTCAACCGACCGACCCAACCAAAAATACTTTAGTAAAAATCCAATACAACAATGCAAAAATATAGGTACAAAACAATGAAACAAGATGATCTGTTTTTTATCCTTTTTTTTCTTGTTATGTTGTTTGTTGGGATTTTGATTTTTTTCATTTTCAAGTTTCATCATCTCATCATGTCCATGTTCTATTTTGGTCAAACAGAAATTCCTACACACACAAACAAAGCATTTTCTATCTATGTCTTGTCCATCGCCATCCAATTCCATGTCATAGTCCTTCTTTAGTTCTTTCCCTCCTGTTTTTTAGCATCATGATAATGATTCTTATGATACAAGTACAACGTGTGGAGCACGCTATTGCTATTGCTAGCTTGTATTTTTTTCTATTGTAGTATTTTGTATTGTATTACATAGTTGGGCTGGAGGAATGTGCGAGCGAAAACATTGAGTGCGATACGCTTTTCATATGCAAAAAAAACCAACTTTTGATTCTTTTTCTGATTCTGAATCTGATGCTTGGCTATGATTCGTATGATATGATATAAAATGACTGACTCTGACTATTATTGACCTTTCACAACCTTGAGGTTGGTGTGCGATGTGCTTGTGCTTATGCTTTATGCTTGGAGTTGGACTTGTTGTATAAAAAAAAACCTATCCATACATGTAAAAGGGCCCGACCCAACGTAAATTTAGAGTTTTTAAAATAAAATTCACCATATAAAAAAAATTGAAATTTTGAAAAATATCCAAAGGGACATTCCTTTGGTACACCAAAAATTAACATGTAAAATCCCATAAGTAAAAGTAACTTTTTTCACTCGATCAAAAAAATTTTTTACGGGTAGGTGTTAGGGTAGCTACCCTTACCCCTGGGCCGATTTTGCCCATTTACGAACTTGACCTTTGGTTTGACTCCAAATGCATGCATACCAAATTTCAAGTCAATCGGTCCACGCGTTCAAAAGTTATTGCTCGGACTGTACTAGACCCGGCAAAGCTTTTCCTTTTTGTTATTGGTGGACGTCAAAGCTCGGCCGGGTCTAGTACAGGCTCGCTTCGCTCGCACCCGGATT
>JAQGCY010000709.1:0-14773 GCA_034700645.1 Xenylla mediterranea | reverse complement strand
TACACTTTGTCATCATATTTATCATAATTTAAAGACAAATTACAAATCCATTGGGATTTGCAAATTTAATTTTGTAGCATATGAATGAGATGGAGAGTTTAAGAATTTTAATAGCTTTTGTATACCATGTATCATCATCATCTTTTACTTTTTTGCTTGGAGTTAAACCTTAAAGTCATGCATCATGAATACAAATTATCCCAATTTTTTTCCTCAATCATTTGTTTATTCGTTAATCTTATGTAAAGTAATTTCCGAAGGAAGTTTGCCAAAAAGTACATGTATCAAGTAGGAATATGAAGTTCAATGCCCGGATGCAAAACGAGTGACGACAAATTAATTATCACTTTTTTTATATTATTTGCAAATTCCAGGTTCATGATGGCCCAAATACTGATAGTCTCAGATTACATTCCGGAAATGGATTTACTGGTAGAGTAGTACCAAAACTAACTTTGACTGCGGAATCTGGAGAAATGACAATTAAATTTACAACGGACTCATTACGTGCAAGAAGCGGATGGAGAGCAATTTTCTCAGCGGATTGTCCAGCTCTTAAGGCCGGAAAGGGTGCACTTGCAAGTAGTCGAGATATTGCATTTGGAACAGTAACTACATTTACTTGCCCAACGGGACAAGAGTTTGCTACTGGACAACAAAAAATCATGACGGAATGTCAACCCGGAGGTCATTGGTCAGTTGAATATATTCCGGACTGTCAAGGTATGTTATGTGTGAAGACGAATTAAAATCAATTATTATGTTATCCTCAAGAATTATTTGATTTTATGTATATTCAAATTTTCTTCATGGATTTTTTATGTTTATTGTGTTTTCAGAGGTGTACTGTGGACCGGTTCCTCAAATAACTAACGGATTTGCAATTGACTCATCCAACGTAACCTTCTTAGGAACTGCTACGTATCAATGTTATGCTGGTTTTGGTTTTCCTTCTGGTAGAGCAACAGAAGTAATTTCTTGTACAGCATCAGGAAAATGGGAAAAATTACCAGTTTGTTTAGGTATGAAATATTTAATGAAAAAAAAAATCAATCTGCATGCATATGATACGATAATATCAGAAAATGTATGAATGAATTGAATTTTATTTTTTATAGCTTCCCAATGTCCACCACTTCCCGAGACCCCATTTGAAAAACAATTAATTCTTAGTGGAACGGGTCGAAGTTATGGAACAATTGTAAGATTTGAATGTGATCCGGGATATGTAAGAACTGGTCTTCCAACTTTACTTTGCATGAGCAATGGTACATGGTCGGGTGAAGTTCCTTCATGCTCCAGTAAGTACTTAATTGGTAGAATCGTACCAAGTTGACAGTTAAAATACGAGTTATTAAACGTTATTCGCTTATTTAGGAAAACAATGTCACACAATCCCAACTGTTAAAAATGGTTTTATTGTTGATGGTGGACGAAGCTTCTTTTATGATGATGAAGTGCGAGTCCAATGTCATAGAGGATACAGGCTAATTGGCGGAAATATTATTAAATGTGGACCAAACCAACAATTTATGGACGTTCCTATTTGTGAAGATATTGATGAGTGTGGTTCATCCCAATGTGACTTGGCTTCAACGGAATGTATTAATATGCCTGGAAGTTTCTATTGTAAATGCCGATCAGGATTCTCAGCATCTTTGGAATGTAGACCAATTTCGGATCTTGGCTTGAGTACTGGAGGAGTTCCAGACAACGGTATTACAGTTTCATCATTTCAAGAAGATTATCCAAAGGAAAACTTAAGATTAGGAAGTCTTTCGGGATGGTGCGGAGCAAATTTTGCTAAAGGTGGAAATTGGGTACTCATTGATCTTAAGGCCCCAACAATTGTTCGTGGATTCCGAACTCAAGGAGTACAAAAGATTGGTGGACCTGTGGCATATGCATCTGGAATTCGTATTCAATATTCCGACGACTTGACAGATCTCTTTAAAGATTACACTAACCCGGATGGTACATCAGTTGAATTCCGAATTCTTGAACCCACATTATCTGTTCTCAACTTACCAATCCCAATTGAAGCACGTTATATTCGACTTGTTATTCAAGAATACGTAATGGCCCCATGTCTCCAATTAGAACTAATGGGATGTACCAGAATGGAATGTCAAGATATCAATGAATGTTCGATTAAGAATGGTGGATGTCATCAGAAATGTATCAATGCTCCTGGAAGCTCTTCTTGCGCTTGCAATGTTGGATTTGAACTTTATACCTCTAATGGAACTGCTGGATTTTATATTGAAGAAGAAGAAACAGGAAAATTGGATGGAGATACTTACAGAATCAACAAAACTTGTGTACCAAAAATGTGTCCCAAATTAATTCCACCAAAGAATGGTTTACTGCTTTCAACAAGAGACCAACACCATTATGGAGATTCAGTTTCATTCCAATGCGATTTCGGTTATGTGATTTCTGGAAACTATGGACTACAATGTACATCTTCTGGTACTTGGAATGGAACAGTTCCTGAGTGTCATGGTAAGAATTAAAATACTGCTTATATTGTTTCAAACTAGTCAACTAATACTTTATTTGATCTTTAGCTGCAAAATGCGTCCCACTCCAAGATGAACCAGCAGAAGGGCTTGTTGTAAATCGTCCAAGTGAAGAACTTCTTGTTGGCTTTCAACAGAATGTGACATTTACATGCAAAGAAGATGGAAGACCCCTTCGATCATCTCTCACTGCAAAGTTCCGTCAATGCGTGTATGATCCAAAACCAGAGTTCCCTGACTACTGGCTGTCTGGTGCTGCACCTGAATGTCCAAAAGTTGATTGTGGTTTTCCAGTAGAAACAACAGGAGCTGAATATGGTCGATTTACTGATACATTTTATCAATCTTCATTCTTCTTTGGATGTCAAGATACATTCAGACTTGCTGGGCAATCATCCAAACACGATAATGTTGTAAGATGTAGAGAAGATGGGGTTTGGGACTTTGGAAACCTACGATGTGAAGGACCAGTTTGCGAAGATCCAGGACGACCTGCCGATGGTGTCCAAATCTCACAAACTTATGAACAAGGAGGAGAAGTTCAATTTGAATGTAATCGACCTGGATACATTCCAATCAATCCATATCCAATTACTTGTGTTCGTGATGCTGAATGTCGAATCATCAAACCATTAGGAATTTCTTCAGGAATCATCCCCGACTCAGCAATTAATGTAACATCAGAAAGATCAAATTATGAAGGAAAAAATATCCGACTCAATGCTGCTACTGGATGGTGTGGACTTCAAGAAGCATTTACTTATGTCACAGTTGATCTTGGAAAAATTAATCGTGTGAAAGCAATTTTAGTTAAAGGAGTCATTACTAATGATGTTGTTGGAAGACCAAGTGAAATTCGATTTTTCTACAAACAACAAGAAAATGAAAACTTTGTAGTCTATTTCCCCAACTTTAATTTAACTACAAGAGATCCAGGAAATTATGGTGAATTGGCTATGATTACTTTACCACAATCCGTTCAAGCACGTTTCGTTATCCTTGGAATTGTTAACTATTTGGAAAATCCATGTTTGAAATTTGAACTGTTGGGTTGTGAAGATGAAAGGGAAGAAGATATTCAATTAGGCTGGGATTTGGGATATCCAGTTTGTGTTGGTAAGTACTCGTAGTTTAATAATTGGTTTTATTATTTATTTATGAACTAAAACTAAATACATTTTTGCATTTTCCAGATAATGAGCCACCAGTATTTGAAAACTGTCCAGAATCTCATATTGTTGTCCAGAAAGGACCCCATGGCCTAGAACCTGTAAACTTTCCTGAACCAATTGCTAAGGATAATTCTGGAACTGTTGCTCGTATGGAAATCCGGCCACCAGGATTCAAAATGCCATTCCAAGTTTTCGATGATGTTTTAGTAGAATATCTTGCTTATGATTTTGATGGAAACGTTGCAATTTGCCACATTAATATCACAGTTCCGGATGATACGCCACCCCAACTCAGTTGTCCACAAAGTTATGTAGTCGAGCTGGTTGATCAACAACCAAGTTACCAAGTACATTTTAATGAAACAAGGAGAAGAATTAATGCAACCGATGCTTCTGGACCAGTTTCAATAACTTTCATTCCAGAAAGCTCAATTATTCCAGTTGGTGGATTTGAAAACGTATCAGTAGTGGCAATGGATAAACATGGAAATCATGCAACCTGTAACTTCCAAGTTTCTGTACAAGCTACACCTTGTGTTGATTGGGAATTGAGTCCACCAGTTAATGGCCGTATTCACTGTACACCACGTCAAGATGGTATGCAATGCTCTGCAACATGTCATCAAGGATACCGATTTACTGATGGAGAACCAGTTAAAATGTTCCAATGTAATACAAAAGCAAGATCATGGAACCCAAGCCGTGTTGTACCAGACTGTGTTTCAGAAGATACGGAAATTGCAAGATATCAAGTTAGTGCAATTGTAAAATACAGAGCCAACGGTGCAGTTCCAGCCGCTTGTTTACCACAATATTCCGAAATGCTGAAAATTTACCAACCTGACATGAATACAATTTTAAGCGAAAGATGTTCTGCTGTTAATGTTGCAATGAATGTCACATTTGTTGAAACTAGGCCTCAACTTCTCGAAGAAAATGTTGTACAGGTAAGAAATTGAAAAGTTGGATTTTCGTTTTTATTTATGAATACTTATATTTCATTGCATTTTTCAGATGGTATTTGTTCTTGAAGTTACACCAACAGTTCGACAAACCAATCTATATGACCTATGTGGTTCAACACTTAATCTCATTTTTGATCTTTCTGTACCTGATGCTTCAACTGTTCTCGAACCTCTGTTGAATGTGTCTTCTGTAAGCAACCTATGTCCACCACTCCGAGCTTTGACTTCTAAAATTGGCCGAGGATTTACTTGTGGAACTGGTGAAGTATTAAACACCGAGACTTCAGCCGTACCAAAATGCTTACATTGTCCAGCCGGAACATTTGCAACAGAAGGAGAAGATCATTGTACTTCTTGCCCAAGAGGATTTTACCAAAGCCGTGCCAGACAAGGACAATGCTCTCGTTGTCCATCTGGAACATTTACTCGTGAACAAGGATCCAAGAGCATTGATGACTGTATCCCAGTTTGCGGATTTGGAACTTATTCCCCAACTGGACTTGTACCATGTCTCGAATGTCCAAGAAACAGTTACACTGGCGGACCACCACAAGATGGATTTAAAGAATGTCATGCATGTCCACCCGGAGCATTTACTTATCAACCTTCAGCACCTGGACCAGAATTTTGCAGACCGAAATGTCAACCTGGACACTATTCAGCTACTGGATTAGCTCCTTGTGCACCTTGTCCATCTGGATTCTATCAACCCAAAGAAGGGCTTACTAAATGTTTGGAATGTGCTGGAGAAACTACAACCATGAAACCTGGAGCAGCTACAAAAGAAGAATGTAAAGCCATCCAATGTACAGACGATTTCTGTCAAAATGGAGGACTTTGTGTACCTCAAGGACATCGGGCTATGTGCTTCTGTCCTGCTGGATTTAGTGGAAATCTTTGCGAAGTGGATATTGACGAGTGCGAAAGTCAACCCTGTTACAACGGTGCAACTTGCTTGGATGAACCACAAGGATACAAATGTATTTGTCCTCCTGGATATACTGGAGTTAATTGTCAAGATCAAGAATCGAACTGCCGAAATGACACTTGTCCAGAGCAAGCTATGTGCCGAACTGAGGCTGGACTTGGAAACCATACTTGCCTTTGTAAAAATGGTTACACTGGAACTGACTGTGATGTCACTGTGAACCCATGTACCGTAGCTGGAAATCCATGTGAAAACAATGCAATGTGTGTTCCACTTCAACAAGGCAGATTCCGATGTGAATGTCAACCGGGCTGGGAAGGACCATTGTGTGAAACTAATATCGATGACTGTGCCGAATTACCATGTCTTCTCAATGCAAACTGCACGGATTTAGTTAATGACTTTAGCTGTTCTTGTCCTCGTGGATTTACTGGAAAACGGTGTGAAACGAAAGTAGATCTTTGTGCTTCAGTTCCTTGTCTGCATGGATTATGTGTAGATCGATTGTTTGATTATGAATGTGTTTGCGACAAAGGATGGACTGGAGCAAATTGCGATCATAACATTAATGACTGTTCCAAAAATCCATGTGAAAATGATGGGGAATGTATTGATGAAGTTGGAGATTATAGATGCTCTTGCGAGCCAGAATTTACTGGAAAGAGATGTCAACATAGAATTGATGATTGCTTGAGTGAACCATGTCAAAATGGAGGAACTTGTAAGGATCTTTACAATGGATTTGAATGTACTTGTAGACCTGGATTTGTTGGTGAGTTTTTCACTATTAGAAAGAATAATATTTATATTGCAAGGGACTAATTTCATAATTTTTGTATTTTAGGGTTACAATGTGAAGCAGAAATTGACGAATGCTTAAGTAATCCTTGCTCATCAGAAGGAACTGAAACATGCCGTGACTTGGATAACAAATTTGAATGCCAATGTAAACCCGGATATAGTGGCGTATCATGTGAAATTAACACAGATGAATGCGAAGGAACAGAATGTCTCAACGGTGGAATTTGTATTGATGGAGTTAACAGCTACTCATGCAAATGTCCAGTTGGATGGGCTGGAAGAAATTGTGAAATCGATATTGGTTTCTGTGAATCGGATCCATGTCAAAATAGTGCCGAATGTATTAATTTGTTCCAAGACTATTTCTGTGTTTGTCCTTCTGGAACGGATGGGAAACAATGTGAAACTGCACCAAATCGTTGTATTGGGGAACCTTGTATGCACGGTGGTAGTTGCAAGGATTATGGTTCTGGACTCAACTGTACTTGTCCAAAGGATTATACTGGAATCGGATGCGAATATGAATTTGATGCCTGTGCCGAAGGAGTATGCCAGAATGGTGCAACATGCGTTGACAATGGTCCAGGATATAAATGTATTTGCCCCGAAGGATTCACTGGGAAGAACTGTCAAAATACCGTACCAAATTGTAAACCAAACAGTTGTCCTCCGACAGCAACTTGTGTTGACCTTATGGATGGATACTATTGCAAATGCCCATTTAACCTTACAGGAGAAGATTGCAGAAAAAGTATGTTTAAAAACTATTGCATTGCATATGTTTGTAATACTTATATCATAAAATCATTTACTTAATTATAATATTTTATTTTGATTTGCAGCAATCCAAGTGGATTACGACCTCATTTTTACTGATGAAGAAGGTACTGGGAGTGCACAACAACCGATTCCATTCCATCTCAATCCTAAAGAAGTTTCCGGATTCTCCATTAGTGCCTGGGTTCGATTTACCCATAATGACGACACTGGAACCTTTTTGAACTACTATGTTGTTGACTCACCAATTTCCACAAGAAAACGTCGATTAGCAATTCAAGCTCACAGTGCTGGTATGTTAGTATCATTGTTTCCAGAATCTCCAGAAGTTTATTTACCATTCAGAGACTATGCACCAGTAAATGATGGACAATGGCACCATGTAACACTTATTTATGACAAAGTCAACGTATCACTAGTACTAGTTACGGATGGTTTGATTGCTGGAAAAAGTGACGGTTATGGAGAAGGTCAAGTTTTGCCAGAGTATGGTTGGATTTCACTTGGAGCTCCTGCTTCTGAATATGGTCGTGCTCCACAAGATTCCGGATTCATTGGAGCCCTTAGCAGAGTACAAGTTTGGGGACGTCCATTAGACTTACAAAAAGAAATTCAGAAACAAGTGCGAGGATGTCGATCTGAACCAGTTATTTATCAAGGCTTAATTCTTCCTTGGAATGGATATGACAAGATTAGTGGAGGTGTTGAACGTGTTGTTCCATCTGTATGCGGTGATCGTGTTTGCCCACCTGGATTAAGTGGAAGTAGATGTGATGTAATGAGTATGGACAAAATCCCACCTTTAGTTGCTCATTGCCCAGGAAGTATGTGGGTTGTTACCAGGAATGGTTCAGCAACAGTTACATGGGATGAACCCGTATTCTCTGATAACGTTGGAGTTATACGAGTAGATGAGAAACAAGGATTCCGACCAGGGCAAACTCTCCTTTGGGGAACTTATGACATTGCTTATGTTGCTTATGATCAAGCTGGAAACAATGCACAGTGTCAATTCAAAGTATATGTCTTACGTAAGTTTATAACGCAATTTAAAATTAAGAATTTGCCTTATAACTTTACTTTCAATTACAGCGGAAATATGTCCAACCATTTCGGATCCAGATGGTGGTTCACAACAATGTAATGGATGGGGACCAGGAGGACATTTTAAATCTTGTGAAATTAGTTGTAATCCTGGACTTAAGTTTTCTCAACCTGTGGCCAAGTTTTATGCTTGTGGAGCAGAAGGTTTCTGGCATCCTAGTCAAGATGTTGAGCGTCCTTTGACTTATCCATCTTGTACATGTAAGTCGAGAAGAAATTTAAATATTATGCATGTATTCTAAAATTCTTCTTTTGTTTTTATAGCTTCAAGACCAGCCCAACGTGTCTTCAAAGTTAAACTTCAATTCCCAAGTGCTGGACTCTGTAATGAAGCTGGACAAGGAGTACTACGTGAACGTATTAAACTTGCATTGACCAAACTTAATCAAGATTGGAGATTCTGTGCTTCTAAAACCAAGGATAGCTCAGACTGTCAAGACTTAAACATTGGAGTTAATTGTAATAAGAAGAGTAGATCCACTCGATCTGCCGTTCCAACCATCAAAGTTAAGCGAGAGTCGTCGCAAGATGCAGAAGATGTTTATGATGTTGCAATTAGCTTTCCAGCACAGAGTGATCCTGTTATTAATGTCAATACAAATGAAAGATCTAATGTTCAACGATTATTACAAGCCTTGATTTTGGAAAAAGATGCATTTGATGTTCGTGATGTTTTACCAAATACTGCAGCAGATCCAACTAGTCTTGACCTTGTTTCTGATTATGCCTGTGCACCTGGACATGTTGTTGTTGGTTCGGATTGTGTGCCTTGTGCCCCTGGTTCGTATTACAATTCTGTCAACGGAACATGCGATGTCTGTGACCATGGAAAATATCAAAGTCAAAGTGGACAATTATCATGTATGCAATGTCCAATTATTGTTGATAAACCCGGTGTAACAAAGATCCTTGGAGCTAAATCGCCTAAAGAATGCAAACAGCGTTGTCCACCTGGAAAATATTTTGATGAGAATGCTGAATTATGTAAGAGTTGTGGTTATGGACAATATCAGCCAGAAGAAGGACAATTTAATTGCAAACTCTGCGGACTTGGAAAAACTACACGGACAATGGATGCTGTTTCGGAATTGGAATGTCGAGATGAATGTCCAAATGGTGAACAATTGAGTCCCGAAGGTCTCTGCGTACCATGTCGACGGGGTACTTATAGAACACAAGGAATTCATCCAGCATGTGTCAGTTGTCCATTGGACAGAACTACACAAAATACTGGCTCAACAACCATTGATGATTGTACACTTCCTGTTTGTAAAGCTGGTAAGTAAAAGTTTTGCGAAAACAGAAATGTATGAAACAATAAATATTTATGTCTAAAATTTATTTTCATTTACTTAGGTTCCTATTTGAATGTAACTGCTAATCGTTGTCAGCTTTGTGAAAAGGGTACTTATCAACCAGAGGACCAACAAACATCTTGTCTTCAATGCCCGGAGAACACGCCAGCCAGTATTTCTGGAGCTGTAAGTTCATTATTCAGTTTCTTAAATCCAATAAAATCATTTGATCTCGATTTCCCATGGGAAATTATTATATTTTAGTTTTTAAGGTTTTTGTAGCTTGAAATTCATGAGATTTATTCTTTTTTTCCTTCTGTCTAGACTAAAGTTGAAGAGTGCTCTGATCCATGTAATGTAAACGGTGTAACTCCACTTTGTGACAAAAATGCAGTTTGTCTTATTGAACCTGTTTCAAACGAGCTTATCTGTAAATGTAAACCTGGGTTCAATGGAACTGGTATTTATTGTTCAGGTATGCAGAAATTCAACCACTAAATTAAATTGCTCAAAACTTATCTATTAAATCAAATTTTTAAATTGATAGATCTTTGCGATGGTTATTGTTACAATGAAGGAACATGTCACAAGGATAAGAAAGACAATCCATTCTGTGAATGTATTGGAAGCTTTGTGGGTCAGCGTTGTAAAGAAAAGTCTGATTTTGCATATATTGCTGGTGGAGTTGCGGGTGGAGTTATATTTATTCTATTATTAGTTCTTCTTATTTGGATGATTTGTGTTCGGTAAGTCAAAAAATTAAATGCAAATGGGTTTTAGGAAATAGTAATTCAATTCTTTATTTAACAATTTTTTTGTTTAGATCCACGAGGAGACGAGAGCCAAAGAAACTTCTTGCGGGTTCAACAATACCCGATCCAACAGGAGGATCTCAAGTTAATTTTTACTATGGAGCACCGAACGGTGCGCCGTATGCTGAAAGTATTGCACCTTCCCATCATTCAACTTATGCCCATTATTACGATGATGAAGAGGACGGCTGGGATATGCCTAATTATTATAATGAAACTTATATGAAAGGTAAAAGCTTAATTTTGTTTATAATTTTAATCAACAAGTTTCTGACTTTGTTTTGTTTTCTTGATTTTGCAGACGCTTATGGTAATGGTAATGGGAATTTAAATAGTTTAGCTAGATCTAATGCCAGTATTTATGGAAATAAAGAAGAACTTTATGACAGACTGAGACGACATGCTTACCAAGGCAAAAAAGGTAAGAAAAACAAAGTTATATTCAAATGTAGACGCAAATTCTAATATTCTATTCTCCTTTTTTCTAGAAAAGAACGGGAATGACACAACAAGCGACAGTGATGCTCAATAAATAAGATTTTTCATCATCCCAACAAATTTTTCTTAAATACTGAAGACTATCATCACTTATATACTTAAACAATGTTTTAATTCAATGCAATTTTTTGTTTTACCAATAATTTGTTCAATAGTTTGGAAAGCTTATTTATATAAACTTTGACAATGCCCATTGCACACCCGACGACACAGCCAAAACTCTTATTATGATGACGTTTAAATTCAAAAGTCAAAGTGCAATTTATTTAATTTATTATTTTTATCTACTTAATTTATTTATTTTTGTATGATTGTTTCTGTATGTTTTTTCTACTCATTCATAATGAGGCTCATACATTCGGGGTTTTGTGATTGAACTTTCTTTATATTTTTTATTTGTTCCCCTTTTTATATTTTGTCCGTGTATGGGATTTTGGGTAATTGTTTTTTATTATTTTGGATTTTGAATTTTAACAATGGGGGGTTTTAATTTTTAAGAGCTAACTTGTAACAAATTTTTTGTATATTTTGTAATTCCTGTGAATGAATGCATGATTTTGATTGAGGATTGTTATTAATATTTTATAAGGCCATGTAAAACTTCTGCTTCATTCATATGAAAAGTGACAAGCAATCATGCAGAAAGCAGTAATAATTGATACTATTGCTCAAAACAAGTACTAATAATGGGAGAAAGTATAATAGGATATAATATATTTTTGTTCAATTTTCTGAGCAAATTCATAAATTTTGTGATTAAGTAATTTTTTTTTGTACACTGTATTTGTAAATAGTTAGTGTAGTTGGACTTAAAGGTTAAAACACGACAGCCTGCAGCATAACCCCAGTTAACTGTATAAAAATAATATTAGTGTACTTTGACTAAATAGACTAATTAAAACTGAACTCTTCTTGAATGAACTAAATTGATCTTTTAGTCATAGGTTAGACATAGAAATAAGTTAGATTTTATTTAGGATATTAGACGATTATTGTTAATTTTAGAATAGAACTTGAAATGGCTGTTTCAAATTCCTGTGGCCAACGATGTTGTATTATAAAATTTTATTTAGCCTAAAGTTAATTAGTGTAGAAAAGAATCACAATCAACTCCAAAAGTTTTAATTATTTGTTGTTTTTGTAGTTGAAAAATAGTTTTATTTATTGTACAACTCAGAATGAAACTACATTACATGAAATATATATAATTAGGAAACAAGAAATAAATTTAATACGATTCTAAGACTGGCAAACTAAAATTCAAATGATTGTTGTAGTAAATTGGTATTTTACAGTTACAGTTGTTACAGCAATTAGCAAATAGAGAGCATATATACAATGGTTCCTTTGCTTTACTTTAATTATCTTAGGAAAACAAACATTTGAAAAAAGAAAAAGAGCATTGTATAGTAAAACGTTGCATTGAAACTTGGACGATTTAATCCTGGAGCAGAGTTACAACCATTGGATCCACATGTAAAAACACATGAACGATATTCAAGTTGATCTCCAGGACGCTTAATGTATTCACAATAATTTCCCAAGTCACGCGATGAACAGAATCGAGTTGTACCTAAGCTACCTAAAGGAACATAATCATATAAAAACATCGATTAAAATGAGCAATTCAATATGTATTTTCAAGGAATAACAAAAACAAAAGCTATTTATAAGCCCAATCAAAACAATCATCACCTCCATAAAGACCTGTAGTTTTAATACAGTAGTAAGCTTCAAAAACATCTTTACAATCCGAAAGTGGTGCATTAAATTGAGCATCCGAACAACCCGTTTCTTTAGTATCATCACAACGATAACATTGAATCCCAAGCGTTCCTTTTGTTTGATTATGATTAGTAATAGTAGCAGCAGCATGGATAGAAAGAAATTGAAAATGGAGATTAGGTTAATTGGTTTTATATAAAAGGTTTCTTGTGAGAAAGAATTCTATGGAAGATTAAAAAGGATCACAGTTACGCAGATTGAAAATGCGAATTATAAAAATAAAAGCTTGACAATTGAGGAAGCTAAAAGCAATCGATATAAGCTTAAAATCGATTATCAAATGTATTCATCAGGTGACAGTGACAGAAGAAAGCATTGATTTTCTTATTATTCCAGGAAATTCTCAACCTCAAGATCATTCAATTTTGAAGGAAGCATAAAATATATTTCTGTCAATTCAGCACATCAAAAATATCTCCTCTTGATCAGATCAGAAGTACTCTCATATACATACGTACATACACCATACATTTTTCTAAAAAGGCATTTATGAATAAATTATCTACCCACCCACAACCTTATATTATTATCTTCTAATATTTTATAAGCCTAAATGTCGAATGTCATTCATCCATATCCAGAATCACAAAGCCTTCAAGAATACAACACTCTTCATAACGTTAACTTACCCCCAGTCACTCCAGTAGTCTTAATACAATACCTTCCTTCATGAATATTTGCACATGAAACAAAGGGCACAATAGTTGAGTCATCAGAATTCATAAATTCTGGGCAGTAATTGTCATTTACAGACGAACAATTAAAGCAATAATTTGCAGAATGAGCATCTAAATTGCGAAACAAAACAAAAATAAATCATGCAAATAAGCCAAAATTATAAACTCATTAAGGTCCAGCTCCTTATAAATATCACGGTACCAATATGAGCAGAGCCTACTACTGTTGTACTCAAATTTCTTTCTATCATGTTAAAAATGCAAATCAAAATGAAATGAAGCCAAGAAAATTTAATAATAATGCTCATCATCTTCAGACATCAAGGTAAATAGAACTTCTTTCCTTGGTGAAAGTAAAATTCCATGCTTTCTCCATTTACTTTTAGTTGTCAACTCATGAAATATGAATATTTCTTAATAATAGTCTGAGACGGAAAGTCAGAAATACGAGAACCACTTTCCCATTTTAGTTCTTCTTTTTAATATAATCTGATCAACTGGAATGAATCTACTAAAAGAAAGTTAACTTTGGGAAAAGTGAAAGGAGGTAAAAAGACATTGAGCTTGGGAGCTTGACGTTTGAATGCATGAAATGAGCCTATTTTTAATCTAATTTGGAACTTTCCTTTATGCTACTTGATTGGATATGTCTATTGTATTGAACATTAAAATGGGATATAAAAATTAAATTGTCAGGACGAAAAGTAAGTAACAACACCTGCAAATAACGTAGATTGGATATTTCGACGAATACTCATACTACGATAGTTAAAGGCAGTCTTAATATAACTTCTATAAATTCGTTAATTGCTTTGCTATACCTTTGACACAATAAATTAGGCCAATAATCAAAATGAGATCCAATTTCATGGCTTGGAGCTTTGAGATCTTCATAATTGATAAACTGTTTGATACTTTCACAAAAAAACAAATTTTATTTTGTCCAGTACTTTTCCTTTATTGCTCTCATTAATTTTTGATTGTGTTGTTTTCAAAAGAGAACATTCCAAATTCCTCTTAATTTTGTCCAATTGTCCCGAAATATTAGTCAACAATTCACTGCAAGAATCCTTTTTAGATTCACTTTTTTAGGTCATGTCCATTTGGACAAGTGAAGATGTTGAATGTTTGATATTTTTTCACACACTTCTCATTTTGCAAAAGAAAACGAAAGTATAGTAAGTTTGACCACTTTAAAAACACTTTCTATTGAATCACAAAAATGGTAAACTTATGATTTGATTTTTGCTTGAAAAATAGAATCTAATATAGTAGAAAACGTTGTTATTTCTTTGGACTAATGTCGGAGAAAGCTTGCTTTCATCGCGTGTTTTTTTTCTTCCTTCCAAACCAAACCACAGTCAAACGTGAATGAACCTAAATTTAGTATTCCAGTATTCTTCTAGTTTTTTATTGTCCGAATTCAAGTTTAGCTTT